>BPLQ01003339.1:345000-377555 GCA_021605075.1 Caerostris darwini
TGATTATTTTGCCTCATAGAAAAAGTATGTAACAAAAAGGAGAATTTATTGTATACAAACTTTGGATAAAAAGAAATTTTGTGGATAAAATGTAGATCTATTTAATATTGCGAAGCGGATTTTGAGTGGTAGGGGAAAGTGGAATATATAAATAAAAGAATGGAGGCAAAATTTTATTATAGCTGCATATAGGCACCACACATGAATACACACTTATGCAAACACTATTACCTACGTGTATATAAGCTTAAATATAAAGGCTGTATGAATGTTTACGTACAATGAAATTTATACATGTATACATGAATATCCATTGTACTATAAATTTTACATATAGCCCATACATGAATTTCCTTGTGTTCAATCAATCCCCAAAACTTTAGTTGTTTCTATTAGATCTTCTCAAAATTGCATAGTACAGCTAAAGTAATTAATACTCTTCCAAATCTTATTTAAAAGTAGTTGATTATCAAAATTAATTAAAATTGGTAAATGAATTGTTAACAGAAAAATTTAAATTATAGAATCCTATGCACTGCAATTTTTATAATAATATTCTAATGAACTTCAGAGATATAGGTAAAGGCCAGCATCTAAAGTTACAATTCTTTTAAATGGATATTATTATTAAAATAAAAACGAGTACTATAGGCATGATTTTATTTAAAAAAACTGAATAATAATAAAGAAAATTTAAATTGTTCATTTAAACAAATTACATCTTATTTTCATCAAAAAAATGCTTCATCCTAATTATAATGTATGTAATTATTCATTAATTTGATGTTTGTTTAATATTTATATCCTTTTCTCTGATTGAATAGGTTTGGTTATTTTTGTCTACTATTTAGGATGGACAACAAATATATTTTGTTTCCTGTTTGCATGTTGGTATAAAATAAACCAATACCGTTAAATCTGATATTCTAAAAAGTGTCCTTTCGACTATTTTTAAATTTTCATTTTTCAACTTTTATTCGAAGATTTTTTTTTTTAACAAAATTTTGCTTCCGAATAAAATCAAAATGCAAACACTACCTCCACTATTTATGTAAATCGTATTAATAAAAAAGATTTTAAAAAATTGAATGCTTGTTTGTAATTAAAATGTTTTATTCATGCAGAAAGATTCTAAAACATGGAGCAACCTGGACTTATTTGATTTTCCCACTGTGTATCTGGTTTCGAAGTCATTCAAAACTTCATGCAAGAAATGTCCACGATATGTACGTGATAAGAAAATATTGCCTTTATGTCGTTGAAACGCCCTTTAGGATACAAATCTCGATATATCACGCTTAGAGATGTTCTTTCAAATCTTAGATGGCACACTATAGGTGCAATAAATAGCAAGCCTGGTATTATTTTTCAAAAATTATAAAATGGCAATACAATTCCAAAAAAAGTAATAGAAGTAATGTATGTAGAAGATTTATAATACTAGAAAGTCAAAGCCATAAGAATTTTAGTATCCAATAATTAAAAGTTTTCGTTTCATAAGGGTATTCAATAATAGTTTGTACTTATAAAGCTTTTTTACAGAATTTTTTATATAAGAAAAGAACTCTTTCGACTGGTGGAAAAGATTTAAGAAAATATTTAGAAAGCGATATTTTGGCTGTTATAAAACAGTACACATTTGGTATAATGCTTTAAAAATTAGAAGAATTCTGCACGGCAGGAAAAAATTCCAAAGAATTGGCAAAAGGTTGAAAAAAAAATATGCAGTGATTTTCTTTTATTTAACGATAGAGGTTAAACTTATTGAAGTGGAAAGTTTCTCTGATGCATATGCTTGAGTATTGGTTTATTTATGAGACCGCACGAATATTCGCCGGAAGACGTCAGGAAATCGGTAATCAATGCAGATTTTCAGGACTAAAGAATTTTTTTAGAAGTTGTTTTTATTTTTCGTGCATTCGAATCCTTTAGGTGAGTATTTTGAAGTGTTTTAACGATATTTATTTTTAATCTATTAAATGGTGATAAATAATTAGTGATTTAAAATGGTTAGATATTTTTGAAAATTTCAAATGTGTTTTTTAAAAAAATACAAAAAATTTCTCTATGGAAGATTTTGCATATATATCTATTTATTATATATAATTCCTGTGTCACGATGTTTGTTCGGGATGAACTCTGAAACAAACAATCCGATTTTATCTTTTTTTTTCCTTAAATGTGTGTTTTGTTCCAACTTGTTTTGTTTGATAGTTTTTATATAGATTTTTTTATTTAAATGCAAAATCGACGATTTTCATGTTTCGTCATTTGGCGCCATTGACGTCATTTGGTGCAACTAAAATTTGCGATTTCTCATCTGATGGACGTAATTTTGAAAGTACATTCAATATAAAAGGTCAGATGTACCATAAGATCGGGTCGTTGATGCCAATACCTAACAAAGAACCAAAATTTCTTCAAATTTATTTTATGGGCTGTTCTGAAGAACGTGTGACAACTCGATGTCCGTATAATTTTATCGAACAAGCAAGTACAAAGAGCTATTGTAGAATTGTTGAAAAATCTTTTAGAAAAGAATTTCTAAAAGAAATTTAGAAGAATTTCTTTTAGATTCTTTTAGTACCAACTTCTTAAATTATTTAACGAATTTATTTATTTTGACGAAAGACAGAATGTTCATCGCTTAGTTCTTAGATAAATGGAAGTAAGGATTATTAAAAATTAAATTTGGTAAAATAATTATAAAACAGTGTTAAAAATCAACATTATCTACCTCATTCATTAAATTAATAAAAATTAAACATTTTCATAAACTTTTCATCATTCTTTACCAATCACTTCCTTAACAATACCAATTATAGTATCTAATAATTGAACGAAATACAAGAAAAATGCACAGCAACGCGGGGCGGGGTCTGCTAGTTATATATAATATTTATTTAACAATGTTGAGAAATAAAGTGTTGTCCATATTTGCTCTTTTTTTTTCAGATATTAGCAATTTTTACACGGTATCGATTTCTTTTCACTATATAAAATAATACTATATAATGTAGTAAAACTTGGTATTTCTGTTAATTTTCATACGACGATGTTATCTTTGAATTGGAAAAGGTTTTCTCGTCGTCAAATAGTCAAGGTAGCTAAACATTAATAAAGAAATGATTTTTAAGAGATACTATTTTAAAAAGACCAAATTTCTACTTAATAATTTAAGTGATATTAGTAAAGACTAGTTTTTCATGCAAAATTAAATAAATGAAATTATTGCAAATAATAAATACATTTTGTTAAACAATAAGAAATAATATTGGTTAAATGTAACATTTTCTTGGTTACGAACAAACTTTTCCCCTTGCTAAATCTCGTTCAATTTCTTTGAAGATAGCTTGTATCATACCAAAACGGTTAAATATAATGAAATTTTATAGAAGTTGTTACAAGTTTTATATCGAAAGAGATCACTAAAAAAATGACACCAAAAGAATAATTTATGTTACTTTGTAGACATAAAATTAAAGAAATTTTATAACTTATTTTTTTAAGACAAGTAAAATTTTAGATATGAAATGTAATGTAAATTAATATTTTCATTTAATAATATATTTCTATTAATTATTCACATTCTAAACTTTTATCAAAAGGTGATAAAAAAATATTTAAATATTAAATAATTAATTTTTTTCACTTGATTGGAGGTTAAAATTATGTCATATTTTATAATTTTATATTAATTTGGTATTAAAATATTGCTTAGTTAAGATAGTAAATTACTGAAAGAAATAGATCAAATAACATATATTATATTATGCTATGCTATATCTCCACATCTTATAAGAAAAATCATATAAAGTAACAAATATTATTTGCATCACAACTAAATGTCCAAATTTCATTAAAATTTAAAGTAAATGATGAAACATCTACTTCAAATCTGGATTTAATTTAAATTTGTCTGAATTCATTTTAAACTAGTTCATAAAGTTACCCTTTACACGGTTTATTTGAATCAAAACCTCCTCTCTGATATTTATTCCAGTGGGAAACGTCAAAACCTATCTCACCGAATGTTGACGCCAAGCAAATTTCCTTATTCATTGAAGTGGAGTAGTTTGGAAGAATAAACTTCAAAAGTTAATTTCTCCCGAGAGTCTCATTGATTTCCTTAATGTGACAGATGAAATGATATCTTGCACATTTGAAGCAGCTGAAATAGACAGTATAATTTGAGGATGGTATTTCTTTAATGATATTTGTCGACCCAATGGATTCTTATTTGTATAGCTTAACGGTGCTTTACTTTTGTGTACTTATGAATTATGGTACTCAATATTGATTATTTAAAAAAAAAAAAAAAAAATACTTTCAGAATCTCAAGTGTATTTTGGAATCAAAATTAAAGCGAAAAATAAGAATAATAAGCATTTTAAATTTATCACTAAAGAAAATTAAAAAAGGACAAATTGAATGATATGAAAGATGATGTTTCAAGTATAAAAAAGCGAAATTTGGACTAAATTTACAACAATAGAAAAAAAAAAAATTATTAATATCATTCCAGCATATATCAAATGAAGATAAGATTAACGAGAATTTTTTCGTTTCGTTGGTTACGATTCTGAAATTAATAGCAGAAAGATGATTTGGTTATTGTTGTTCGGTGTGACTCAACTTTGAGATTTAACAGCAGCTTGGTTTTGTTGTTGACAATATTATGCGTAAACATAGCATTTATCTGCTATGAAATCACAGTAGCTTACAAATCTGTGACGTGAAAAAACAAAAATTTGATTTGATTTCTTTCAAAACTTGAAGATTAACACATTATCACATATTTAGTGATGGCTTTATGACACAGAAGAAAACTGCAGGAATTCTACGTTGAGAATTACTAATTTATATACATTATTTTGACGACGTTTTTCCTCATAAGAAAACAATGTTTAATTTAAGTTTTGAAATTGTTTATAAATTTAAAACACATTTAGATGTTAAATAAGTGAAAAGTTGTGATCTACAATTTAAATTTGCTTATATTAATATAAAAACTTTATATATCTCTTATTATCACAACAGATGGTATTACGCATATAATTAAAAAAGGCAATTGTGCTTTAAATTTCTTTAATAGGTCTTAGCAAAAAACTAGTTTATGTATGGAACTCTTTTTTTTATTGACGTAGAAGACTCCTCAATAATAATTCGTTTGTTTAAATACCTCAGAATAAAGGCTAGTGATGCTGATGAGGATTTATTTGAATTATTTCACCATTATAAATCATTCCAAATATATTATTAAATTGCCAAATATATTATTAATTTGCCGTTAGGAAATGATTATAATAATAATAAAAAAAATTAAACTGTTAGTTTAAATAATTCAAATGTTTTTTTCGTTATCATGAAACGCTATAAAATGCATAATGAAATAACCAGTCAATCATGATAGATGACGTCATTATTATCTTGTGGAATGGCGCAACTGTTCTGTTGAACAATAAATGCAAATCGAAGATAATCGACTGCAAAATCTAAAGCAGAGCTAATCAAAGTTATGGTATCTATGTAAATTGCATTCAAATGAATTGAATTGAACTGAAATTTTAAAAAAATATTCGATTCATTAAACCCGAGAGACGGGAAAAAAATTCTTCATTAGTATACAGAATCGAAAACTTGGAATTTCCTCTGACAGATACATGAAATAAATGGTGTATCTCACGAAATCAATTAGGTACTAGGGTGCATAATGATTTGGAAACAAATCTAAAAAGGATTTTAAAACAGAGTTTATTTCAATCACTGAATGGTACACAGCTGCGTTTTATGGTGTGGGAAAAAAAACAAATAGTTAAATGAAAACTTTGCGTAAGGAAATTAGAAATTATTGGTGTACTTATGAATCAGTAAATGTAGATTTTTATTTTAAACGAAAATTTAAAATAATTACACCACAGAAAAATCTATCTGTGGAAAGATTTGAATTTATATTACCATAATAATCCTGAGTTTACTTTCTTTAATATTCTATTATAGTTGCTTTAAGATTGCAAAGAAGTCATTAAATTATTTTTTCAGACATCAGATTTGAAATCATTAGAATGAATATGGTGGAAGTAATAAAATAGATGCATGATATATTTGTATTCATTTAAAATTTTATTATATTTTTATAATTTAAAAGTCCAAACCAGTTAAAGTATGATTGACAGTTTCGATAAGATGTTTTTTTATAAAAGAAAATAAAATTCATAAAATCAACAACATAAAAAAATAAAGCAAAATGCCATAAAAAGCTTACAAAGAGATTCAAAATCCTTACGAAGCAATAATAAATTGATCTGTGACGCGTTATACACTCATGTCCATAAATTAAGGATAATGAAGTTCAGGCAAAGAAAGAGACAGAAGCAAAACAAATTTGACTTATCTGTAAAGTCTATTTATTAAACAAAAGGTAAAGAGCAAAAAAGATGCTATATGTTTGACATAATTAATAAAAATTGCGATTTTTACTCCCTGGAGCAAATTTCAAAAAAGAACCTATTTACAAAAAAACAGTATAACAGGGTTAGTATGATGGTTAATAGGGAGTATGTCTCCCGGACGATGCAATGCAGGCCTCACAACGCCTAGGCATGCTGAGTATCAAATTATCAATCTGATCTTGGGGAATATTACACCACTCATCAAGCAATGCCTTCCCAAGTTGCGGTTGACAGGTAGGAGGGGGTTGACGGGCTGCAATTCCTGTAATTTGCATATTCTTCTTCAAGATGTGTGTGATAATTCTACAGGTGAAATTTTTATTTTAGAGTTCAATTTCTGTGTGATTCTGAATTATCCTTAATTTATGGACATGAGTGTAAAAACTTATGTACTTGAGGTAATGCATGAATCTAACATTTACGAACTTAAAAATAATTGAAACTTAACTTTCAAATAAAATATTTCCTATTTTTAGATTATTATTTTACTTTTATTAGATTTTCTGAAAGATGTTTTTATTTTATTTTATGAAAGAATAGTAGTTAGTTGCATAAGTCTAATATTTCACTGTATTATGAAAACTCTTGATCTTAGGGCTTGAATCTTGAAGCGTATTAAGCGCATCTTGGATTTTTTAAGTACATTAAAAATTGTATTTTAGAGAGGATAAATGTTTTGAAAATGATAAAAAAAATGACAGTGGTACAATAAAATTAATAATTTTTATTTTGAAAACTGGGTCATAATTTCAAAATTCTTTCAAAAAATTAATATTAAATATAGAGGAGCTCAGAAAATTCAATTGAAAATTGAAAATTTTCAAATCAAAATTGTAATTTTTCTCTAAAAACTAAAAAAAAATATGGTCACCTATTTTCATTAAATAACTGGAGAAATTTTTCCTTCAAATTCCTTTTTGTCAGTTCAAACATTAGATAATTCTTCCAGTCTTATAGTAATCTGCTAGCAAAATAAACTCTAGTATCTTTTTTATCTTAACCATGAAATGTCCTAATGAGTATCAGTGCTTTATTCAGCTTTTTTTATAAAAAATACTAATGATAATTTTAAGAACTATTTCATTTTTGCCAACTTCAAAAAAATTTTCGAGTTATTTTTTTTTATTCACTTGAACAAAAGCAAGATTTACTTTACAAAGAAGGCACCTCATATAATTAAATTTTCTAATAACATATAACAAAAAAATTCATTTTCAAGGTAAAAAAAAATGGAACAAAGATCATCACTTAGCAAATTTGACTTAGACTTGTATTTGCTAAAGCTAACTTTTTTGTTAAAACGTTAAATAGTTTAGCTTATTAGGGAATTTTTAAGTGGATAAGTTTTTTTTAAACAATTTTTTTTTCTATTCAAATGCATTGTTTTTCTAGAAACTCTTTGTTTGTCAACTGTTTTTTTTTTTTTTTTTTTTTCTTTTTGGCAAATTTGAGGCTTAAGTTTAATGATTTTAATAACATTAAGCTTTCCCTTTTAAATGATGGTTTAAAGTCTGATTTAAATAAAAGTAGTTAACATATTGAAAATATATATTCAGTTTTAATTGTTTTTTACAAATTAAGAACTGAGGAACTACAATTGAGGAACATTTTAGCACATTTTGGCACATTCCAACCACCCAAAAAATTTTGATTTAATTTCCGTTTTTTTTATTTTAATGCACCCCGTTGATCGAACGTCGAATTTAGTATTTGATGACAATATTGCTGTTAGAGACTCTCAAAGGGTTTAATGGTGATCCTGGGATATACTAGATATATAATGGCTTCAAAAAGAGGCCACTTTCAGGTTCATAGCAACACTTTACATTTTATTTACAAGGGGTCTGATGGCCGAATGGCTAGCGCTCTGGTGTTCGGTACCACAGGTATCGGGTTCAAATCCCGGCTTTGCCCATGGGTGTTGTAGTGGTTCCGAATCCACTTTAAGCTGTAGGTCCCGGTCCTAATAGGAGCGCTGCGGGGGCAGTGTTACTCCACGTCCGCGGCTTACCATCAAGTTACACGCGCCCCCTGGGTAATGCAAAGTGACTAACATCGGTGCAGCCCTTATGGCGAAAGATCACGGTCTATTTGCCAGCTGCATTAGAAGGAAAAAAAACATTTTATTTACAACATTATATATATATATATATATTACATTATATATATATATAGTGACGCGGACATGATAGGACTAAATGATTCGTGAGAATATTTCTGATACGAACTTACAAGCGAAAACATTTATTGAAATTACAGTTAGTTAATTTTGATGAGATTACTAGAAAATGAAGCGGTGAGATTCGAGTAGGACCATCTTACTTTGTTTCAATTTATTAAGCTGTTTAATATTTAAAATGGAAATTAAACGTAAGAAAAAAGAAAATGTTTAAGAATTTATTTCAGTAAACATATAACTAAAATAGAAAATGCGTCGGGTATCGAAATTTGGGAAGAAACACCAAAGAAATGAATATTAATGAACTTTTGAGCTTAAAATTTCAGGTCAAGGATAAATAATTGAGTTAACTAATGCAGAAGAGGAAGTTTAATTAAAAATTGAAAGAAGTAATGTGCAGATTGAAAAATATTGCTGAAAACAATTATGGAATATTGTGAGTTCGGTATTAAATAATCACATAATTGACACTTTCTGAATTAAAAAGAAATAAAACTTAAAAAGAAAATTATAATGTTCACAAAATTGTGAATGTGCAAATTTTGTCTGTAACAACTAGAACTATATAAGGAGTGAAATTCGAATAGCAGCATTCCTTCTGTAGGAGTAAATTAAAAACAATTTATATGTTTTGAATGTTTTGTAAAAGTAACTACGATGACTTAGCTGAATCACTAACCTTAAGGGTCCTCGGTCGCTTAGAGGCTGGTCAAACGCAATTCATTGTAGAGAAAAAGTTGTCATTGCAATCTGCAATCTGTTTTTGGAAAATGGAATTGTTTGCCGAAGATCGGGACAATGTGTGCAATAACACGAAATGAAGATCGGTATTTAACACTAACGGCCGGAATAAAACGCTCTATGAAAACCACTTTCTTATAATATAGTACCATCTTCAGAGTGCTACTGGTAACAGAATTTCGACTCAGACTATTCGAAACCGACTCCAAATATGGATGGTCTTATATGCTCTCAAACCTACGTGGGTTTACATTTCGTTGACATACGATTTTAAATTGTAGATAATCATCATTAATATTACAACATTTAATGTAAAAGATAGAAATAAATCTTCATATCAAGGTTACTCAAGTAGTCCTCATTACTAGAACACGAAAAAGAATGATTATTTAGGCAACATTCTACCGCCGTGGGGCCTGATGGCCGAGTGGTTAACTCTCTGGCGGTCCTTACCACATATTTCGGGTTCGAATCCCGGTGGTGTCGTGGATTTTTGATTGCTTTGATATGATTGCAGAGGTTTGCGGGGGTATTGTTACTCCTCGTCCGCAGTTTATCTTCAAGCTATACGCACCTCTGGGTAGTGCTAAGTCAATAACGTCGGTGCAGAGCTTGCCTTAAGGCATCAAAGACTACTGTCTAAGTGTTTGCCAGCTGCATTAGGAAAAAAACTCTAGTGCCGTAGTTATAGTTGCGCTTATAGGTGAAATTATCCATGTCCTCATAAATGTGGATCTAATTCAAAAACTATTTTAATTCAAATCGAAATCCTCATTTCGCTTTAAATGAGAAATTCATCCTCATTTAATAAATATATGAGTAACCAAAAATGTATTTTCTGCTCTCAAAATCCTGTCTTGGATCATGATATGGTTTTGAATATAAAGAATCATAATTGCTCATTAAATGTTTATGAAATGAATAGTGAATTAATATCTACGTGTTTTGAAAAATATAAGGAAATTTGTGATCACATTTATCAAAAATTTAAATTCTGTAATTATTCTTTCTATTAATTCTTTAATTTACGATGGAAGGTAACAAAATGAAAAATATATATATATATATATTTCATCGTCAGCGATTAACACCGTTCAGGGAAGGACAACCCACAAATGAATCAAACAAATTGGTCGTCTAATAATTTATCTCTCTACTAAAGAAAATAATATAAAAAAGTGCATTTCTAATTCAATTTTATGACAAACTTTTCGGCTATAAGCAAGACAAAATATTTAAATATTGTTATTAGGGATTGCAACACCGGGATACTGAATACCTGTATTTTGTACAATTTTATAATACAGGTATTATCAAGTTTAAATACCGCTTTTTCGGTATTTTCTAGAAATTTAGAATTCTTATCTGAAAACTAGAAATTCTAATCTGTGAAAAAAAAGGTTGTAGTTGTGAAGAAAGTGTGTAATATTTCGATATTTTTTAAATTGGTGAGTTTGTTATTCACATTGTATTTGTATATCACACTTTAGAGTTCAAAATATTTTTCAGATTTATTATATATATATCATCATGATTGGCGCAACAGCCCCATGGTGGGTCAAGGCCATCTGCTTACTCGCAGATTTCGAAACATGAGATGTCTTCTCTTTTTACGGGGTATTGTTGTCCGCCCTACGCCCAACGCTCTACAGCCTTGCTAGACTGGGGCCTACAGTTTTAAAGTGGGTTCCGAACCACTACAAACATCCATGGCACCGCCGGGACTCGAACCCGAAACCTGGTGGTAGCCAGCGCCATTCAGGCCCCGTTATATATATATATATATATATATATCCTATAATAATGAATAAGAATAAATTTAAAGAACATAAAAAATCAGTTGATATACTTCGGTGAGATTTTTTTGTTATATTTACATTATATTACATATTTACATTTTCTTTCTTTTTCTAAAATTTTACTCGGAGGCCTTCTATTACATATTTACATTTTGTAGTGGTTTCTTTTTTCTAAAAGTAAGGAAAAAAATTTCTACTATATAGGATTAGGGGATTAAAACCTTGGCTTCACATCCCCATATACCACTTCAAGATCTACAAAATACCGAATACCGGTAATGAACTTTTGATTCGATATTGCTATCCCTAATTGTTATTATGTTGTATATTAGTTTGAAGGGCAAATAAATCTTTAATTTTAAGAAAAATAGTCGAATCATTGAATAAAAAGGTAATTAATAAAAAAGTTAATTATTTATACATTTGTAAGTAAAACCAAAGTGAAGCGCATATATTAAATAATCGAATTAACGTTGTAAAACCTAAAAATATTTTAATATGAGAATAAAAATACAAGCGGTAGTAATTGATTATTTTGCCACAAATCAAAATTCTGTTTGAGCGTGTTTGAAATATCGCTTTAAAAAGGGAATTTAGTTAGCAGATATTATTTTACTTCCAAGGAGATACAGATTATGATAGGTTTGGCTTACATTTCAGAAATTGGGCCTGAATGGCCGAGTGGCTAGCGCTCTGGCGCTCGGTACCACAGGTTTCGGGTTCGAGTCCCGGCGGTACCGTGGTTGTTTGTAGTGGTTCGGAACCCGCTTTAAAAAGTAGGTCCCGGTCTAATAGGATCGTAGAGCGTTGCGGGGGCATTTTTACTCCACGTCCGTGACTTATCTTCAAGTGACACGGGCCCCCTGGGTAATGCAAAGTGAGTACGTCTGTGCAGCACTTGCCTTAAGACATCTAAGACCAAGCTGTCTGTGTTTGCCAGCTGCATTAGAAAAAAAAAAAAACATTTCAGAAATTTTATGTGAAAGTTACATAAGAATTAGTAAAAGACTGATTGCGGCTTACAGTATTTTTAGAACTTTGTTTCACTCCGGGTATGAGCAATCTTATTGTCAGGCGGTACCATTAGTCATTTAATAGCAAACAAGCAATATAAAAAAAAAAAAATTTAATTGTCCACTACTAAAATTTAAATAAATAAAAACAAAATATGAATGGCATCGTTTCGGAATAGTGTTTGGTTATCGTTTGAAGCATTAATTTTTTTTTTTCCTTTTTAATTTAGAAATAAACAAGTTCTATATAAAAAAAATTTTAAAGTCAATTCCTACTTTTTTTTTACTATATTGCAGAAAAGTCCTTTATAAATAAAGTTCAAATTTTACTCTTACATCTATCGCCATCTATCGGTAGATACATAAAACTTAAATCTTAAATGTAAAAAAAAATATAATTAATTTATTAATTTAATGACTGAATTAATATTTGAAAAAACTGTATTAACATCCAGTGTCATCCACTACAAGTTAAAAAAAAATGTATTTGAACTTGAGTGGATGAATAAAAAGTATTTTATGAACGATTGAAAATTTGAACAAGATATATATAGGGAGAGTGTGATCTAACAGAAGGAATTGAAAAATAAATAAACAGTAATAGTGTGATCGCATAAAAAAATTGTAATTCTTAGAAACAAGTGAAAAAAATTTGGATGAGAACGTATCTCTACCGGATAATGAAATTTTAGAATAGATTGAACAAAATACGACGTATACTAATAAAAGATACGAAACTCGATTATTGAGGAAGACGGATAATGAAGAATTAAACAGTGATTATGAAATTGCAAAACGTTATTTGTTTTGTTTGAGCAAACGCTTAGTGAGAGAAATAAATAATTTTATTTACAGTAAGATGAGGCTATTCAGGAGTACGGGATGGGTTGTTGAACAAGTAGAAACGGATTTAGATCAATATACTGGTCTAAATGGTGCATGGTGGTTTCCCATATCACGTAATAGTACGTTTTTTTTCTTAAGCAGTTACAACTGTCTCGGATGCCTTAAGGCAAGCGCTGCACCGACGTCAGTCACTTAACACTACCCAGGAAGCGTGTGTAACTTGAAGATAAACCACGGACGCGGAGTAACAATGCCCCCGCAACGCTCTACGATCATATTAGACATACGGTTTAAAGTGGATTTCGAGCCACTACAAACATCCATGGCACCGACGGGACACGAACCCTGTAGTACGAGCGTCAGATCGCTAGCCACTCGACCATTCCGGTCCGTCGTAATAGTACGTGGACAAAAGAATAACATGAAAGTTAAGATCGTTTGGGGAAAATCTTCTGAACATAAATTAAAATTGTCATTAAAAGATGGTCTAAAAAGTGGTCTAAATTAGAAATTGGATTTACTAAATATTATTTTACTGTTTAGATACACCAAAGAGCAATTTGAGCCAATATTCAGCGCGCATTCTTATAAAAAGGAATCGCAAAGCGTGAATTTTTAAAAATTTTATGGATAAAAGAAAATGGATTCCCATCTCAATCCTAATTTTGATCTCAGCAATAATTTCGTACAAGCTCTCAAATACAAAAGAGTTGTATTTGCTGTTAAGTGCAGTTCACTTTTACTATCACCAACTACAAGGCTGCACTCAGAGAAATATCGCGATCAATTTCAGGAAGCACGGAAAATGCTTAATGAATTCTGTGTTGATAATCTTATCAATAGAATTTCAGATATGCAGAATGCCTTACGATGAAATTTAAGAAATGATACTTATTATTGGATAAGCTAGAATGACGTAAATGTGCTACGTAGCTACGTAAATGGGCAATAAATTCCCCGATTCTTAACGAAGCAATGAATAGCTCTAACATAGATTGCCTAGAAACATCAGAGAAAATAGGCTGCCATTATAGATTTCGGGTCTGATATGGGACAATATCAAGGTTAACATAAGATTAGATAATAGCTAATCTGAAAAAGCTAAGAAATCCTAATATAATAACAAGACGAATGATCTCAGCAGCTTGTGGTATGCTATTTGACCTAATAGGTATTGTAATCTCCTTCAGTATAACGATAAAGCTGTTATTGCGAGAAATTTGGGAGGACATATCTTTGGATGAATATGTTCCCACAGAAATAAAAGCTGCATTTCTGATCTGATATAACGAATTGGAAATACGAAACTTTGATTTTCCGAGACTATATTTTGAAGCAATTAATTCGGATTTATTGGGGATCCATATTTTTCGGAGTCACAAGTGTTATGGAGCTGTAATTTATTTACGAAAGAAGACCTCACAAGCTTTATAATATCGAAATCTCGCCTAGTCCCATTAAAGAAACTCGCATTGCAGGTTAGAGTTAATGGGACGTTGATTTCCTCCAGATTAGGACGTTACTTACAGAATAATTTCTCCAATTTAAGAGAAGGAAAAATATATTATTAGACTGTGTAATTTAGATAATATGTCTGATGAGTACGTTAAAAAAAATTGTTTCTTGAAATATTGATTTTTTTAATACTTTCTAATATTATTATTTGTGATAATTGTAGTATTTGGTAAATAATTGTAACAAAATTTTTTATTTAATACTCATTGTAATTCATAACACAGATTTCTATTGATAATTACATTAAAGAATTATATTTGAGTGATTTTTATAAGGTGATATATTGAATATTTTGTCATGATGATTTATTTCAACAGGATGGGAGGAAGTGGCAAGTCTAGTCATAGGTTCTTGATACTCTCTACAAAATGGAATCCAAACTAATATCTTCTCTATCTAATGGGGAATTCATGAGGTTGGAATTTAATTCTGTTGAAGCTATACCTCTATTGGAATCTGTAACAAACCGCTTTGTGAATCATATTGAAATAATGGATTATTGGATTTTATATTTCTCTAATTTTGTTATTGTGCAAATAAATAATGAAAAGACAATTTTTAAACTATACGCACAGTGCATAACACGTACATTGATTTATGGAATTTATCAATTGAGGAGTTTTTAGACATATTGTTTTTATCCCCAATTACTAGCAAATGAAAATGAATAGCTGTAGTGCAACTAAACTTTCTCAGATGTAATTAAAACGACTTTGAAATCGGTGGGCACAGGTGCATCAGCTGGTACGTCGAGGTGACTCTTGAGGCAGTACAAGCCTCGGCATTTATTTAAAAACTAAAAAGGGATTACGGAATAATAATTTACTCGCAGTGGGGCAAGAATAGATAAGCCTCACATGCCATAGATTCACAAGAATAATGAGCTGGAGACAGCACTAGACAATATAAAAATGACGGAAAATTAAGTGAGGAGTGCTCAAAATTTGTAAAAGATGTTTAATCCTTGGGAGATGATAAGTGAAGTCCGGGATTTAGGGGTGATTAATGAGCTAAAATGCCAGGCTGGTGATAGGAAAACAGATGTAGTTGTGTTAGAGAAGAATACCATCATGCAAGTATAGAAGCACTAGTCGTTCACAGCCGATGTGGTTGAATTCACAGAGAAAGATGCTTAAAGAGAAATGTCGAAGTGTTTCCAAGGAGTTGTATTTATTTATTATATTTGTTCTTTGAAGTCAAGTATTATAGAACGCCGTCAGTAATTGGGAGGGTGACCACTTGGGAACACTGCCAGTCGTTGTCATTAAAAAAAACTGTTAGCACATAAAAGCAATTAAAAAAATAACTTCGAAAGTGCTCCAAAAAGTGCTCCACTCACTCCAAACAATACCCATATACACTTAGTCACAAAAGTAAGTATGCAGAGTGTATGTGATGGTGTCCTATGAAAAAAACCAGACCTACAATATTAGAGTTTTCAAATTAACGATTTATTTCAATTACAGCAAAATCGAGCTTAATAACAAAATGAAAAGTAATTAAAAAATCCAAATATTTAATTAGCAAGATGAGCTTAACTTAAAATAGGATGTAATTTACATCATAAAAGTAAGTATGCAAACAAAAACAAAGAGATTAATATTGCAAATTTTACAATTTTTCAAAAAAATTAGTAATTTGTTGGATAGCCTTTGGCCTTTATAACACCTCTCAATCTAGATGGCACTGATTTTACTAAATTTTGAGTGACAGAAGATGGTATTTTCTGCCACTCCTCCAAAAGGGCATTTTTTTAGATCATTCTTACTTTTGATCTCTTGCTTTCTAATTTGGCGATCGAGATAATCCCACAAGTGTTCAATGGGATTAAGATCAGGTGACTGCTGTGGGGTTTTTAGCTGTTTTCGCACGTGATGTAGCAGCCATTCCCGAACAACCCGAGCAGTATGTTTGGGATCATCATCTTGTTGGAAAGTGAAGGATCCATCGAGTCCCAATTTAGAAGCCATTTGGCTTAAATTATTCTTTAAAATATTCAAATAGCTATATTGATTCATTATTCCGTCGATTATAACTAAATTTCCTACTCCAGTTGCTGCTATGCAACCCCAAACCATAATCAAACCACCATCGTGTTTTACAGTTCCTATCATGTTCTTTGGTTCTAGAGCTGCATTTGTTTTCCTCCAAACTTTTTGGTGTCCATCTGACCCGTAGATGTTAAATTTACTTTCATCCGAAAAAATCACGGAATTCCAAAAAATTGTGTCCTGCTTTACATTTTCTTTTGCAAAATCTATTCTCTTTTTGCGATTCACTTTGCTAACAAATGGTTTTCTTCGCATATTTCGACCATGGTATCCTGCCTTCCGTAGCACACGGCGAATTGTTTCAGGATTGCATGACTTCGTAAAATTGTTTTTCACATCAGTTGTCAATTTTGGTGCGCTAATCGTCGGATTTTTTTTCACATTTCCAATAATAATTCGCCTTTCTTGATCCGTCAAAATAGGCGGTCGTCCTGTTCTTGGCTTTTTTTAGAGTATTTACCCTCAGCCTGGAACTTTTCTATGATTTTTTGCACTGTTGCAGGACTTTTGCCTATGATTTTAGCGATTTGTCTTTGGGACTTGCTTTCCTTATAGAGCTTTATTATTGTATCCTTTAGATCTTTTGATAATTCTTTTCCACGTGGAGCCATTGGTGAATTGTTGATGTACTTAAAACTCAAACTTACAAGCTTTGTAGCAGAACTTCTAAACTTATCACTGAAATACGAAAAATCACTCGAGAAGTTTCATTCAGCCTATTTAAAAATCTAAAATTCAGAGTGCATATATACTTTTGGGATTTAAATTTCTACTGGTAGTTAACAAAATTACTTTTAAAGTTTTTTAAAATATAATGATTTGGTTTATTTTTCATTACTTTATGACTTGAATCAGAAGCTATAAACAACACTCTCCAAAATAATATGTTTTTATATTTATTTGAGAACTAGAGCTTTTAGCACTAGGCTATCATTTGCATACTTACTTTTGTGTCTAAGTGTATCTTAAGGATAGTAAAAATACATTTAGAAAACTAAATTTGTAAAATATTTACCAATTATTATATTATCTTTAGACATAAATTCGTGATGTTTTCTTTACTTAGAAGTAAACTTTAAATAATTGTTAAAAATTGCTTGATTCTGAAGAAAGTGCTGTGTTTTGTGACACGATGTGACGAATTATCACTGATTCAACGTTTATAAAAATTCACGTGTACAGTTATGTAATATGTCAAAAATTTTAAAAACGTTTTAAACAATTATCGAATAGTTTACGATTATAATCTGCTCTCGTGTTCTCCTTTTATCCAAGCTTCTTCTCCCTCGCTTCATTCTTTCTCTAATGTCTATAACAGTAAAAAGTTTTAAAGTTAAAACACAATCTGCCATAATCTGCTCTCGTGCTGTCAATTTATTCAATCTTCTGTTCATTCGTCTCACGTCTTTCTTTCATTGCTATAATATTAAAAAATTTTTAAACTTAAAACAAAACCATAAAAAATTGCAATCGTAAGAGTCGATATGCACATACCCATAAAACGATACGATTCCCATAAAACTTAGAATTTAATGTAAGAACAAAACACATAATTTTTAAGATTGAAAATCTTAAAAAAATAAAATACTTTAGAATTCCAAAAGATTTTCTTTTCTTGAAAATTATCACTTTTAAATAAAATAATCTTTGTTTTTAATTTAAAAGTAAAAATGATACTATATTTTAGAACAATTTTACAACACGCTATCTTTTAGAACAATTTTAGATTAATTTTTCTTTTGAATTAATTTGTTACTAAATTATTTAATTGTCTCTCAATTGTTTTGTAAATAAATATTTTGTATAAAAAGCTCATAAAAGAAATTTAAAAAAAGAAAATATAAATTTCATTAAAAAAAATCACTATTCACTATCCAAAATTGAATGTGGTCAACAAAATTAAAAACCCCGCTCCCCTAAATAATGTTCCTATATTTTATGGATAAAAACGTTTTAAAGTTTCTTTTATCTGCAATTATTTTGATTCCTCCTAATACCCCATTAAGTTAATGGAATTTTCGCTTAAACTTTTCTTTCACATTATGTAAAACTGAGGTATAAATACTGGTCCAGGAAAAAGAATTTTTTTTTAATATAGAAGTATTTTTAATTTTTTTAACATAGTTGCCGGATTTAATCTGGGGTTTTCAACATGTTATACTGAACTAGACTCATGTACATAAATTAAGGATAATGAAGTTCAGGCAAAGAAAGAGACAGAAACAAAACAAATTTGACTTATTTGTAAAGTCTATTTATTAAACAAAAGGTAAAAAGCAAAAAAGATGCCATATGTTTGACATTGTTTTAATAAAAATTGCGATTTTTACTCCCTGGAGCCAATTTCAAAAAAGAACCTATTTACAAAAAACAGTGTAACATGGTTAGTATGATGGTTAATATGGAGTATGTCTCCCGGACGATGCAATACGGGCCTTACAACGCCTAGGCATGCTGAGTATCAAATTATCAATCTGATCTTGGGGAATATTACACCACTCATCAAGCAATGCCCTCCGAAGTTCCGGTTGACAGGTGGGAGGGGTTTGACGGGCTGCAATTCGTCGGCCAAGCATATCCCACACATGCTCTATTGGATTCAAGTCCGGTGAGTATGCTGGCCAATCCATACGGGTGATATCCTCCAATTGAAGGCACTCCTCTACAATGTTTTCACGGTGAGGACGGGCGTTGTCATCCATAAACAGAAATTTAGCACCCATGGCGGCCCGAAACAAACGTACATGTTGTTCCAGAATGACATCCCGATAGATGCGGCCTGTCATCGTTACACTCTGAACATGCAGGTCAGTTCTAGAACCAAGAATAATTCCCTCCCCAAACGAGCCATCCTGCACCACCGTAACGGTGTCGTTCAATGGTGTTCTCTTGGTGGTAACGGGTACCTGGCGCTCTCCATATGAAAGTCCGGCGAGAATCAGACTGCAAACTAAACCTGGATTCGTCGGAAAACATCACACAAGACCACTGTTGCGGTGTCCACAATGCATGCTCCCTACTCCAGGTTAATCGCCGGCGACAGTGAGTTGCGGTAAGTGGAACACATCTGACAGGCCTACGAGCATATAGACCAATGTGCCCTAAGCGTCTGTACACGGTCTGCCTTGAAACTGTCGTACCGGTAGCTGAAGAGAGCTGACGAGACAGGTCTAATGCTGTGCTCCGTCTGTTTCTTTTGGTAGTAACTGCTAAATGCCGGTCCTCATTCGGCGTTGTAACTCGGGGGCGACCTGTGCTGTAACATCTACTCACATTACCATCATCTTGGAATCGTTTCCAAAGCCTGGAGATGGCCCTCTGGGCGATTCCAAGTTCCTCGGATACTTCCAGCTGGGTACGTCCACATTCCAGTCGTCCGATAATTCTACCACGTAAAAAAATCATCCAAATGCTTCCTTTGTGCCATAACTATGCGGTTATTGCACTGAAAGGCTTTTAAAGCGCTTGTGAATAATTTTACTTCTTTGCCACCATTCCTTATATACCCCTCTCTTACACTCTCGTCATTGTGACGTACTATCCGCGCCATCTGGTGGTTTACTGTAATTTACATATTCTTCTTCAAGATGTGTGTGATAATTCTACAGGTGAAATTTTTATTTTAGAGTTCAATTTCTGTGTGATTCTGAATTATCCTTAATTTATGGACATGAGTGTAAAATATCTATTTAGAAACAAGTTTGATATTCCTTATATATTTATGTTCTCCGCAGAAAACATATTATAATATATTAGCATAGTTATCTTTTAAAGTAAAAGTTATCTAAGTTACTTGACAAATAATCAAAAAAAATATTATTATTGTTATTATTTTTAGGCACGATTTTTTTGCTAGTAACAAATAAAAATACACATCTTCATACTCTAAAAATGAGGTTATTTAGGTGATATAGTAAATCCCTAATTTGAAATTTTAGTGGGTGAAATTTGTGAAGCATTTAAAATTTTATATATATATAATAAATAGTTGAATTTTTCATATTAAATATATTGTGATCTTTGTTTTTCTATTGTGTAATTTATCATATTGATATTTTTTATTATCTTAAGAATTAATTGATTAAATTCAACAAGCATATATTATTTTGAATTAACTATTTTTTGGAGGAAGAAATTCACAAAAACTCTAAATGAATATTGTATTTATATCTTACCGAGTGTTAAATAAGATTTAAATGTAACATTAGAATTTAGAAAAGGGAACTCTTTCTTTTATTTGGAGACTTTGGACCAAAATATCCCTCCACATAGACTTATATTATGCAATAATTTAACATTATACCTAATAGAAAATGCAATATAGACTCCAGATAGATAGTTACCAGTAAAAGCAATATATTTTTCGTAAGTGTTCCTCCTGTTAGGGAAATAGAAGATAATTTAGATTCCTATAAAATTGATATTATTTCTAAAGTATCGAGCAAATGAAATTTACAATTACGATAAAATAGATGCACATTTACTCTAGTTCTTGAGAAAACTGTAATAAATCAAATATTTATTAAAATTGACTTATCTTCTTCATGAAAGTGATTAAGAAGCTGGGTCTATCCACCTTAACAAAAATGGCAAAAAATATTCAGGATCCAAAATGAGATCTCTTACTACAACAATTCAGATTTGTAGTGTGCAAGTTCAGCAACCAGATTGTAATTGGGTGGGGTTGTGTTGAGATACTTGAGGAATAAGTTGGAGAACTCAAAGCTTTATTACACACCCACAAGCACCACACACATGCAATTAGAGGCATGCAATGTTTAACACATTTAAGAGAGATAATTATAAGTCTCCATTTCTAAGCCGAAAAAGCAAAATTCACTGTGCGTGAAATATACTTCTCTGACTGAGAGACTGTTGGCCAACTGTCCATTTCACTTGAAAGCCGGGGAGGGGGGGCGTTCTTGACTTTGTGTAGGACGGATGAGGATTACAAATTATTTTAACTTGGTTAGAATCCAAAATACGTGGAGGGGAAATTATTTATAAAGTTGAAGATGGAATAGAGAACACAGTTATATATTTTAAATTTTTTTGTCGTATATCATTTTAAAGGCATACGTTGGAAAAAAAGAGTATTCTAAAATTTTATAGAGTCGATACCAAATCAAATAATATTCAATCGATTTGAAATTATGCATTCAGCTTTCATGCAGTTTCATAAAAAGAATTAATATTCAAGACCACTTATATATGATAGCTACGTAACTATTGAAAGATAAAAAAAAAATGATATTGTATTATTCATTAAGTTGTATAAATATCTTCAAATACTTTGTAAAACGTTTCCAGCGGAGCACATTTTTAGTCATTGCTATTTAATGATGTCTAATTTTTCAACTGCGTGTTGTTGATTTTTAGTGTTCATTCTAACTAAATCAATACTTTCCAATATTATAAAGAACATTTTTCTTTCCTTGTTTCACTTTTAATGTCTTTTCAATTATCTTTACTAGTTTAGGAAAATTCATTTTTAGTGTTAGCAAGAAAGGTTCTTTTTAGCAAGAAATGGGGTATATGCTGATTTTTTTTTTCCTTTTTGTACAAAGCAATTTTTTAAAAATTGTTTCATGGAACTTCAGAAACATTCAAAGAATTATTATTTATTCGTACAATAGATTTAGTAAAGACAAAAGCAATATTAAAGCAAAAGAAACATTAAAAGAACTATGAATTTATTCCCACAACGCTTTTATTAAAGACTAATCTATATTAAAAAGTAAATATGTTGCTTTGCACTTTCACTCAAGCAGCGTTTCTGTTATATCTTCTAAATGACTTTGGTGGTGAATTGAATATGAACCATCTGCTGAAGCATTGCTTTAATGCAAAAGCAAAGGATTGAAGGGGAAAAGTAGGGCATCATTCATATTGATGAGTTTTATTTTATTTTTCTACGAACTCTATGAGAAAGGATAAAAAGGATTCCATCAGTTAGGCAGAGCTAATAAGGGCTTATTTGAGTTAGAAAGCGACCAGAGAGTAAATACAAAAATAATTTCAATTTATATTCTAAAATATAATATTCTAGTATAAAAAATTGTATATAACTTTTAAGGGCTAATGCAATATTACTGTTAATCTCTTAAAAAAGTTTAATGGAATTTAGGAATTGTATATATATTTTTTGTTTTCACGCTGTTTCCCATACTTGATTTTTTAGAACAAAGTTTTTAAGTATCAGATTGAGCAATTTTTTCTGTTCCTGTTTACAGAATTCTGAGTAAGTAACGTGTTTCTCTTACGTAAGTGATTCTGTTCTACTATCTAGTATAAGGACAGTTTAAGCAGTTCCATTAAATAAAAAAAATAGTAATAATAAAAATGAATAGAAGAAAAATCTTATTCTAACTGTGCAATGTGACTAATTTCATTTTGAATGGTAACGGATAGATCAAGATTTGATTCCTCAATTTTTATATTCAAATCACTAAAAAATGTTAAGCAAATATATAAAAAAGCACTTCCAAAAACAGAATTAATAGCACCGTTGAAAATAAATAACTTTGAAAATAACCACGTTACCCTTATTAACATGGTTATACTCATAAGAATAAACATGGTCATACACATAAACAATACATATTATCGTGATTGTACTCATAAACTAATTAAGCTGGTTATAATCATAAATATTCCTCTAATATGTGAATTTAAAAAAATAAATATGAAATTACTGTCAAATTTCTCATCTGGTGGACTGAGCCGTGGTTCTTTGGCAAAATAGCCAAATACGATCTCAAATTAACTTTAATTTCCAACTGAGAGGCATTTAGCTGTCTTCATTCGCTACTGATGACACGATAAACTTTATCACCGAATAAATTTAATTCAAAGAGCTTAATAAGAGAAAATAATTCATTCGTGGAAAACTTCAGGGGGCAACTACACATTGAAGATTGTATTATGGAAATTCTGTTTTGCCTAACTCAGACAGAAAACTATACTACTACACCAAGCTATTACAATCATTATAGAATTAATTGAGTTTCAAAGCAGAGATTGTACAGTAGCTCACAAGATGAAGCAGATCGGCATAGAACTCTAGTATGGTATGTTATCACTATATAAAATATGCTGATAGTTTTTTACACCAACAGAAAACAGTAGCTCACAAGATGAAGCAGATCGGCATAGAACTCTAGTATGGTATGTTATTACTATATAAAATATGCTGATAGTTTTTTACACCAACAGAAAAGAGTAGCTCACAAGATGAAGCAGATCGGCATAGAACTCTAGTATGGTATGTTATGACTATATAAAATATACTGATAGTTTTTTACACCAACAGAAAACAGTAGCTCACAAGATGAAGCAGATCGGCATAGAACTCTAGTATGGTATGTTATCACTATATAAAATATGCTGATAGTTTTTTACACCAACAGAAAACAGTAGATCACAAGATGAAGCAGATCGGCATAGAACTCTAGTATGGTATGTTATCACTATATAAAATATGCTGATAGTTTTTACACCAACAGAAAACAGTAGCTCACAAGATGAAGCAGATCGGCATAGAACTCTAGTATGGTATGTTATCACTATATAAAATATGCTGATAGTTTTTTACACCAACAGAAAACAGTAGTTCACAAGATGAAGCAGATCGGCATAGAACTGTAGTATGGTATGTTATCACTATATAAAATATGCTGATAGATTTTTACACCAACAGAAAACAGTAGCTCACAAGATGAAGCAGATCGGCATAGAACTCTAGTATGGTATGTTATGACTATATAAAATATGCTGATAGTTTTTACACCAACAGAAAACAGTAGCTCACAAGATGAAGCAGATCGGCATAGAACTCTAGTATGGTATGTTATCACTATATAAAATATGCTGATAGTTTTCTACACCAACAGAAAACAGTAGCTCACAAGATGAAGCAGATCGGCATAGAACTGTAGTATGGTATGTTATCACTATATAAAATATGCTGATAGTTTTACACCAACAGAAAACAGTAGCTCACAAGATGAAGCAGATCGGCATAGAACTGTAGTATGGTATGTTATCACTATATAAAATATGCTGATAGTTTTTTACACCAACAGAAAACAGTAGCTCACAAGATGAAGCAGATCGGCATAGAACTGTAGTATGATATGTTATCACTATATAAAATATGCTGATAGTTTTTTACACCAACATAAAACAGTAGCTCACAAGATGAAGCAGATCGGCATAGAACTCTAGTATGGTATGTTATCACTATATAAAATATGCTGATAGTTTTTACACCAACATAAAACAGTAGCTCACAAGATGAAGCAGATCGGCATAGAACTGTAGTATGGTATGTTATCACTATATAAAATATGCTGATAGTTTTTACACCAACATAAAACAGTAGCTCACAAGATGAAGCAGATCGGCATAGAACTGTAGTATGGTATGTTATCACTATATAAAATATGCTGATAGTTTTTTAAACCAACATAAAACAGTAGCTCACAAGATGAAGCAGATCGGCATAGAACTCTAGTATGGTATGTTATCACTACATAAAATATGCTGATAGTTTTACACCAACATAAAACAGTAGCTCACAAGATGAAGCAGATCGGCATAGAACTGTAGTATGGTATGTTATCACTATATAAAATATGCTGATAGTTTTTTACACCAACAGAAAACAGTAGCTCACAAGATGAAGCAGATCGGCATAGAACTGTAGTATGGTATGTTATCACTATATAAAATATGCTGATAGTTTTTACACCAACATAAAACAGTAGCTCACAAGATGAAGCAGATCGGCATAGAACTGTAGTATGGTATGTTATCACTATATAAAATATGCTGATAGTTTTTACACCAACAGAAAACAGTAGCTCACAAGATGAAGCAGATCGGCATAGAACTGTAGTATGGTATGTTATCACTATATAAAATATGCTGATAGTTTTTTACACCAACAGAAAACAGTAGCTCACAAGATGAAGCAGATCGGCATAGAACTGTAGTATGGTATGTTATCACTATATAAAATATGCTGATAGTTTTTACACCAACATAAAACAGTAGCTCACAAGATGAAGCAGATCGGCATAGAACTGTAGTATGGTATGTTATCACTATATAAAATATGCTGATAGTTTTTACACCAACATAAAACAGTAGCTCACAAGATGAAGCAGATCGGCATAGAACTGTAGTATGGTATGTTATCACTATATAAAATATGCTGATAGTTTTTTACACCAACAGAAAAACAGTAGCTCACAAGATGAAGCAGATCGGCATAGAACTGTAGTATGGTATGTTATCACTATATAAAATATGCTGATAGTTTTTTACACCAACATAAAACAGTAGCTCACAAGATGAAGCAGATCGGCATAGAACTGTAGTATGGTATGTTATCACTATATAAAATATGCTGATAGTTTTTTACACCAACATAAAACAGTAGCTCACAAGATGAAGCAGATCGGCATAGAACTCTAGTATGGTATGTTATCACTATATAAAATATGCTGATAGTTTTTTACACCAACATAAAACAGTAGCTCACAAGATGAAGCAGATCGGCATAGAACTCTAGTATGGTATGTTATCACTATATAAAATATGCTGATAGTTTTTTACACCAACATAAAACAGTAGCTCACAAGATGAAGCAGATCGGCATAGAACTGTAGTATGGTATGTTATCACTATATAAAAATATGCTGATAGTTTTTTACACCAACATAAAACAGTAGCTCACAAGATGAAGCAGATCGGCATAGAACTCTAGTATGGTATGTTATCACTATATAAAATATGCTGATAGTTTTTACACCAACATAAAACAGTAGCTCACAAGATGAAGCAGATCGGCATAGAACTGTAGTATGGTATGTTATCACTATATAAAATATGCTGATAGTTTTTACACCAACATAAAACAGTAGCTCACAAGATGAAGCAGATCGGCATAGAACTGTAGTATGGTATGTTATCACTATATAAAATATGCTGATAGTTTTTTACACCAACATAAAACAGTAGCTCACAAGATGAAGCAGATCGGCATAGAACTGTAGTATGGTATGTTATCACTATATAAAATATGCTGATAGTTTTTTACACCAACATAAAACAGTAGCTCACAAGATGAAGCAGATCGGCATAGAACTGTAGTATGGTATGTTATCACTATATAAAATATGCTGATAGTTTTTTACACCAACATAAAACAGTAGCTCACAAGATGAAGCAGATCGGCATAGAACTGTAGTATGGTATGTTATCACTATATAAAATATGCTGATAGTTTTTTACACCAACATAAAACAGTAGCTCACAAGATGAAGCAGATCGGCATAGAACTGTAGTATGGTATGTTATCACTATATAAAATATGCTGATAGTTTTTACACCAACATAAAACAGTAGCTCACAAGATGAAGCAGATCGGCATAGAACTGTAGTATGGTATGTTATCACTATATAAAATATGCTGATAGTTTTTTACACCAACATAAAACAGTAGCTCACAAGATGAAGCAGATCGGCATAGAACTGTAGTATGGTATGTTATCACTATATAAAATATGCTGATAGTTTTTTACACCAACATAAAACAGTAGCTCACAAGATGAAGCAGATCGGCATAGAACTCTAGTATGGTATGTTATCACTATATAAAATATGCTGATAGTTTTTTACACCAACATAAAACAGTAGCTCACAAGATGAAGCAGATCGGCATAGAACTCTAGTATGGTATGTTATCACTATATAAAATATGCTGATAGTTTTTTACACCAACATAAAACAGTAGCTCACAAGATGAAGCAGATCGGCATAGAACTCTAGTATGGTATGTTATCACTATATAAAATATGCTGATAGTTTTTTACACCAACATAAAACAGTAGCTCACAAGATGAAGCAGATCGGCATAGAACTCTAGTATGGTATGTTATCACTATATAAAATATGCTGATAGTTTTTTACACCAACATAAAACAGTAGCTCACAAGATGAAGCAGATCGGCATAGAACTCTAGTATGGTATGTTATCACTATATAAAATATGCTGATAGTTTTTTACACCAACATAAAACAGTAGCTCACAAGATGAAGCAGATCGGCATAGAACTCTAGTATGGTATGTTATCACTATATAAAATATGCTGATAGTTTACCACCAACAGAAACAGTAGCTCACAAGATACACCAACATAAAACAGTAGCTCACAAGATGAAGCAGATCGGCATAGAACTCTAGTATGGTATGTTATCACTATATAAAATATGCTGATAGTTTTTTACACCAACATAAAACAGTAGCTCACAAGATGAAGCAGATCGGCATAGAACTCTAGTATGGTATGTTATCACTATATAAAATATGCTGATAGTTTTTTACACCAACATAAAACAGTAGCTCACAAGATGAAGCAGATCGGCATAGAACTGTAGTATGGTATGTTATCACTATATAAAATATGCTGATAGTTTTTACACCAACATAAAACAGTAGCTCACAAGATGAAGCAGATCGGCATAGAACTGTAGTATGGTATGTTATCACTATATAAAATATGCTGATAGTTTTTTACACCAACATAAAACAGTAGCTCACAAGATGAAGCAGATCGGCATAGAACTGTAGTATGGTATGTTATCACTATATAAAATATGCTGATAGTTTTTTACACCAACATAAAACAGTAGCTCACAAGATGAAGCAGATCGGCATAGAACTCTAGTATGGTATGTTATCACTATATAAAATATGCTGATAGTTTTTTACACCAACATAAAACAGTAGCTCACAAGATGAAGCAGATCGGCATAGAACTCTAGTATGGTATGTTATCACTATATAAAATATGCTGATAGTTTTTACACCAACATAAAACAGTAGCTCACAAGATGAAGCAGATCGGCATAGAACTCTAGTATGGTATGTTATCACTATATAAAATATGCTGATAGTTTTTACACCAACATAAAACAGTAGCTCACAAGATGAAGCAGATCGGCATAGAACTCTAGTATGGTATGTTATCACTATATAAAATATGCTGATAGTTTTTTACACCAACATAAAACAGTAGCTCACAAGATGAAGCAGATCGGCATAGAACTCTAGTATGGTATGTTATCACTATATAAAATATGCTGATAGTTTTTTACACCAACATAAAACAGTAGCTCACAAGATGAAGCAGATCGGCATAGAACTCTAGTATGGTATGTTATCACTATATAAAATATGCTGATAGTTTTTTACACCAACATAAAACAGTAGCTCACAAGATGAAGCAGATCGGCATAGAACTCTAGTATGGTATGTTATCACTATATAAAATATGCTGATAGTTTTTACACCAACATAAAACAGTAGCTCACAAGATGAAGCAGATCGGCATAGAACTCTAGTATGGTATGTTATCACTATATAAAATATGCTGATAGTTTTTTACACCAACATAAAACAGTAGCTCACAAGATGAAGCAGATCGGCATAGAACTCTAGTATGGTATGTTATCACTATATAAAATATGCTGATAGTTTTTTACACCAACATAAAACAGTAGCTCACAAGATGAAGCAGATCGGCATAGAACTCTAGTATGGTATGTTATCACTATATAAAATATGCTGATAGTTTTTTACACCAACATAAAACAGTAGCTCACAAGATGAAGCAGATCGGCATAGAACTCTAGTATGGTATGTTATCACTATATAAAATATGCTGATAGTTTTTACACCAACATAAAACAGTAGCTCACAAGATGAAGCAGATCGGCATAGAACTCTAGTATGGTATGTTATCACTATATAAAATATGCTGATAGTTTTTTACACCAACATAAAACAGTAGCTCACAAGATGAAGCAGATCGGCATAGAACTCTAGTATGGTATGTTATCACTATATAAAATATGCTGATAGTTTTTACACCAACATAAAACAGTAGCTCACAAGATGAAGCAGATCGGCATAGAACTCTAGTATGGTATGTTATCACTATATAAAATATGCTGATAGTTTTTTACACCAACATAAAACAGTAGCTCACAAGATGAAGCAGATCGGCATAGAACTCTAGTATGGTATGTTATCACTATATAAAATATGCTGATAGTTTTTTACACCAACATAAAACAGTAGCTCACAAGATGAAGCAGATCGGCATAGAACTCTAGTATGGTATGTTATCACTATATAAAATATGCTGATAGTTTTTACACCAACATAAAACAGTAGCTCACAAGATGAAGCAGATCGGCATAGAACTCTAGTATGGTATGTTATCACTATATAAAATATGCTGATAGTTTTTTACACCAACATAAAACAGTAGCTCACAAGATGAAGCAGATCGGCATAGAACTCTAGTATGGTATGTTATCACTATATAAAATATGCTGATAGTTTTTACACCAACATAAAACAGTAGCTCACAAGATGAAGCAGATCGGCATAGAACTCTAGTATGGTATGTTATCACTATATAAAATATGCTGATAGTTTTTACACCAACATAAAACAGTAGCTCACAAGATGAAGCAGATCGGCATAGAACTCTAGTATGGTATGTTATCACTATATAAAATATGCTGATAGTTTTTTACACCAACATAAAACAGTAGCTCACAAGATGAAGCAGATCGGCATAGAACTCTAGTATGGTATGTTATCACTATATAAAATATGCTGATAGTTTTTACACCAACATAAAACAGTAGCTCACAAGATGAAGCAGATCGGCATAGAACTCTAGTATGGTATGTTATCACTATATAAAATATGCTGATAGTTTTTTACACCAACATAAAACAGTAGCTCACAAGATGAAGCAGATCGGCATAGAACTCTAGTATGGTATGTTATCACTATATAAAATATGCTGATAGTTTTTACACCAACATAAAACAGTAGCTCACAAGATGAAGCAGATCGGCATAGAACTCTAGTATGGTATGTTATCACTATATAAAATATGCTGATAGTTTTTTACACCAACATAAAACAGTAGCTCACAAGATGAAGCAGATCGGCATAGAACTCTAGTATGGTATGTTATCACTATATAAAATATGCTGATAGTTTTTACACCAACATAAAACAGTAGCTCACAAGATGAAGCAGATCGGCATAGAACTCTAGTATGGTATGTTATCACTATATAAAATATGCTGATAGTTTTTTACACCAACATAAAACAGTAGCTCACAAGATGAAGCAGATCGGCATAGAACTCTAGTATGGTATGTTATCACTATATAAAATATGCTGATAGTTTTTACACCAACATAAAACAGTAGCTCACAAGATGAAGCAGATCGGCATAGAACTCTAGTATGGTATGTTATCACTATATAAAATATGCTGATAGTTTTTACACCAACATAAAACAGTAGCTCACAAGATGAAGCAGATCGGCATAGAACTCTAGTATGGTATGTTATCACTATATAAAATATGCTGATAGTTTTTACACCAACATAAAACAGTAGCTCACAAGATGAAGCAGATCGGCATAGAACTCTAGTATGGTATGTTATCACTATATAAAATATGCTGATAGTTTTTACACCAACATAAAACAGTAGCTCACAAGATGAAGCAGATCGGCATAGAACTCTAGTATGGTATGTTATCACTATAAAAAATATGCTGATAGTTTTTACACCAACATAAAAACAGTAGCTCACAAGATGAAGCAGATCGGCATAGAACTGTAGTATGGTATGTTATCACTATATAAAATATGCTGATAGTTTTTACACCAACATAAAACAGTAGCTCACAAAGATGAAGCAGATCGGCATAGAACTCTAGTATGGTATGTTATCACTATATAAAATATGCTGATAGTTTTTACACCAACATAAAACAGTAGCTCACAAGATGAAGCAGATCGGCATAGAACTCTAGTATGGTATGTTATCACTATATAAAATATGCTGATAGTTTTTACACCAACATAAAAACAGTAGCTCACAAGATGAAGCAGATCGGCATAGAACTGTAGTATGGTATGTTATCACTATATAAAATATGCTGATAGTTTTTACACCAACATAAAACAGTAGCTCACAAGATGAAGCAGATCGGCATGGAACTCTAGTATGGTATGTTATCACACTATACACCAACATAAAAATATGCTGATAGTTTTTACACTATATAAAAACAGTTTTAAAACAGTAGCTCACAAGATGAAGCAGATCGGCATAGAACTGTAGTATGGTATGTTATCACTATATAAAATATGCTGATAGTTTTTACACCAACATAAAACAGTAGCTCACAAGATGAAGCAGATCGGCATAGAACTCTAGTATGGTATGTTATCACTATATAAAATATGCTGATAGTTTTTACACCAACATAAAACAGTAGCTCCCAAGATGAAGCAGATCGGCATAGAACTCTAGTATGGTATGTTGTCACTATATAAAATATGCTGATAGTTTTTTACACCAACATAAAACAGTAGCTCACAAGATGAAGCAGATCGGCATAGAACTCTGGTATGGTATGTTATCACCATATAAAATATGCTGATAGTTTTTAAAACAGCTCACAAGATGGAAGCAGATCGGCATAGAACTGTAGTATGGTATGTTTCACTATAAAATGGGGCAAAACCGGTAGCTCACAAGACGAAGAAGATCGGCATAGAACTCTAGTATGGTATGTTATCACTATATAAAATATACTGATAGTTTTTTTTTTACACCAACATAAAACAATAGCTCAAGATGAAGCAGATCGGCATAGAACTCTAGTATGGTATGTTATCACTATATAAAAATATGCTGATGGTTTTGCAACATAAACAGTGGCTCACAAGATGAAGCAGATCGGCATAGAACTCTAGTATGGTATGTTTATCACTATATAAAAAACCTTCTGATAGTTTTTACACCCAACATAAAACAGTAGCTCACAAGATGAAGCAGATCGGCAT
>BPLQ01003340.1:0-10562 GCA_021605075.1 Caerostris darwini
AAAGGTGATTAGAAAAATGATCTAACATGTATATAAATTTAATATTTCCTCTCATTATTATTTCTATTGTAAATACTGGTTTGACTATTACAGCCAGCCGACGACACCAGCTTGAAATTTCTTTTGCAAACATTAGCAAATATAGAAATAAAAATGTCTTTTACTTTCAGATGTCTTTCTTGAGGTATTATCTGTGATATCTTGTGTGTATATATATATATATATATAAAGAGAGAGAGAAATATTACTTTAACGGATCAGTTTTCTCTTTGTATAGATAATTAAGCATATTATTTAGGAATTTCAGACGGATTTATGTTCGTTTCCTTACAACAAATAACATTCCTGAAATAGGAAGTCTTTATATTTTTCTGCAAATTAGATTTTTTAAACGTGTTTTTATTTGTACTTTATTATTTAATAATTGCTAACGTAAAGTAAAATCTAAATTAAATTGATCGCTGGTATCCCAAAAGGGTGTAACGAAATGAAATATTTTACGAGAGAAACCTTGGTGGAATTATTGTCATCCAAATGTTCGTAGAAGTTAATTTAAATTTGCTTAATAATCTGATTCAATTCATTTGCAAAGATAATACATTCACTATTTACGACAGTAAAACGGAAATTTGCACAAGTTTTAATTTATTATTATTTTTTCCCCTCTTTGTTTTCTGGAATATTTACTCAATTTCACCAGCAAACATTCTCTGAAAGACCAAAATTTGAAATCAGTTAGCCATTCCATAGAACATCAACTAGTACAATCGAATATCACATTCCATTTCTTTTTTTTTTATGAAAAGAGAAATGAAACAAACATTGTCATTTAAACCTAACGCAATACCAAAACTAGTGTTAAATTTCTTGAATTGCCATCAGGCAAATAACCAGAGAAATAAATAATTCGTTTTTGTTAAAATTCCTTGCGGTGCTTAGTGGATTAGAATTATCGAGAGTTCAAAAACTACAGTTTGCAAAATAAATCTGTCAATGGGAAAGTCCCCTCCCCTTCAAAGTTTAATCAAGTATATGAATTCACCATAAAATAGGAAATTTCGAGTTGTTGGTTCATCGATATTATGGAACATTACAGTTTTAAAATATGTCTTTATTTCGAATTTTGATGTTATATATAAAGATTATATCACGCCCACTGAGTATAAACAAAAAAATGCAACGAAATAGGAGGTTCGAATCCGCTGGTGGTAATCACTGCTTTCAGAAACAAGGACACTCCACGGCGATTGCGGCTCGCATTGCTAAACATTCTGTCTGGAGTTTTCCGAGTTCCCTCCCACACGACACCCAAATGCGTCTATATTCTTGTATGATTATATCACTTTTAAATTATATATATATGCCGTTCAGAATATTATATAAATATATTATACCGTTTAGAATATTATATAAATTTATTACATCGTTTAGAATATTGGGGCCGAGTGACTAGCGCTCGGTCACACAGGTTTCGAGTCCCGGCGATGCCATGGATGTTTGTAGTCGTATGGAATCCACTTTAAACCGTAGGTCCCAGTCTAATATGGCTGTAGAGCATTGGGCGTAGGACTGACAACCCTACCCCGTAAAAAGAAAGCGTCCTGTCTTGAAATCTGCCAGTATTCAGACGGGCTTGTTCCACCATGGGGCTGTTGCGCCCCTGATGATGTTTTGAATATTATATAATCATATATATATAATACCGTTTACAATATTTTATCGTTTACTGCCTGCAGTTTTATAAAAAAAATGGATGTCAATGATTTCCATTTAAATTAATGAATACATTCTTATAGTTTTTTTTAAAATGATTTTATTTTTCAAAAAGTTGAAAGCGTTTATCTTTGAAAAAGATAATGCGCTGTCCTATTTCATCACTGTTCACGTAAGCCCAGGTGTGTGTATATATTTGTGTGTATGGCAGACCTCATGCTATTTTTACAACGTGTCCAGTTATTCATTCAGAAAGAAAGGAAAGGAACGAAGTGTTATATAAGATATATATTTGTTGCAGTAGTGAGCTTTTTTTTTTTTTCTACTCCTCAAAATTATTTTTCAATGCATAAAACAGGTATTGCATTAGTGCAAAAAATATTCCAAATGCTTCAGCGGATTTCCGGAATAGAACACGGACAATGCTTATGAGCCTATGCAAAAATGGCATGTCAACAGTGTACTGTCGAACTAGAGAAAGCTGTGTTCGAGATCCTAAATTATACAGAATCGAAAGCTTCCATGTTCGTAGATGAGCACTAGAAACTAGTAGGTTCGCATAAATAAAATTAAAAAAAAAAAAAAAATTCGAGAATTCGTTAGCCTTAGAAGCAAAAGGCTAACGAATTCTCGAATTTTTTTTATATATTATCTTATTTTTTTATTATAGATTATATTTTTTTATTATCTATTATTATTATATATTATTTTTTTATTATATATTATTTTTTTATTATTTTTATATTTATTTTTATTATATATTATCTTATCTTTTTTTATATATTATTCTTATATATTATCTTCATAAAAAAAAACTTATCACAGGTCTCTCTCAAGCTACTTTTTTTTTTTTTTTTTTGTTCTTATTTTTATCGGAGTGCCTTGGGCTATAAATTTGGCCTTTTACTCCAGAATTGAAAGCACATAAGAGTTCATTATTAAAAACATTGATACATAGAAAAAACAGGATAAGTGACCAATGAAAACTACCCATATTTACAAAATTACAACTATTTACAAAGTACAATTATTCACAAATTTACAATTCTATACTCAAGCTACTTAATGCAACCTCTAAGCTGATTTATCTTCTTCTACTACGCCTCGTACACAGAGAGAAAACAGCGCCGCTTACAGGAGTGGCGACGAACACTTCTAAACAAAGTCGCTGGAAGACCCAACAAATCCAGCGAAAAAAGATAATCGAGCAGAAAAGATCAACAAATGAAACTGCTCTGTGGAGGAACTGCTCGAAGCACAGAAAGCGAGAATAAACAAGCCAATTAGTAGTGTGGTTGCCGGGCGTTTTGAGTTATTCGGGTTGTTGTATCATGTTCTGGGAGACTTTTAAGCAGCTCGTTATCGATGTTTGGTCTATTAGTGTAAAAGTTATGCCCTAGTTTCGAGATGAATTGGGGGAGAGTTTGCTAATTTAAAGAGCGATGAATAGCGGAAGAACCAGCGTGCGCATACGGAGCCTTTTATTTTGCAAGCGGCGCAGGATGGCAATGTTAGATTTGGGTGCTGATCCCCCTGATCCTGGACTGGCGTTGGTTATGAGATAAACTTTGTACAGCTGCAATCTTATTTGGATGGAAGTGGGCGAGTTTCTGCATAGTAAAGTGTCACGGATTGTTTTATTGCATATCTCTTGAAGATGAATTAGGTTTCATGTCATTCTCTGTTGCCAATTTTATTACTTTTTATTGAATCCAGAAAGACTTTATATAAAATAATAATAAAAAAAAAGATCAAGTGCCTTATTGAAGCTTCGAGTCACGTGTTTTATTAACTTCAGCGAAACGAGGTCTTGGAAGCATCTCTGATATAAACAAGAGCTAATGATCAAGTCAAAGCAACACTCATTTTGTTTGGTAAAACTCGGCGGCTGTGCCCAATTTTTTTTTTTCTTTTTTTAACACTCCACCTCAGAAACATGTTATGAGAAACGATAAACGTTTCCAACTCTGCAGTCATAATAAGTGACTCGTTACTGACTAATTTATTTCCACATCTTCCACTCAACACAATCGTTGAAAAAATGCTCTTAAGAGAACTTGTAAAATATTTTCTGCAAGAGTTTTAAAATGCCGGGGATGGGAATGCTGAGACGGGCCCTGTCGGGCCAATTGCTCTCCTGTTAGGTGGAATTTAAAAAAAAAGTTTTAAAAAGTGCGTAGGTTGAAAAACTATAGGAAACTAAAAATGGCTCTTAGAGCTGAGGCTAGAAATGCAGGAACGAGTCCTGCCTGACATAAATAACTCCTGTTACAGGTGTTTTAAAAAATTTAAAAAGATTCAAAAATGGTCTTAGGAGAGAAAAAAGAACTGTTCTAGAAAGAACTCTTGTTGACGAGTAAAATGCCTATTAGAAAGTACTTGTTGAATAAATAGAACTGGAGATATTGGAAATTTAAAAAAAAAAAACTAAAAAATTTAACAAATTTAAAGAGGAAGAAAGAATATTGTAACACCATTAGATGTGGTATTATGATGTAGACAGGAGTTCTAAGGGGGGCTAAAAATTGGGGAAAAATGGCTAGGGTTGATAGTTTTCGAAATATAAGCTAATTAAGAAAACCAATTAACTTAATTAGTCCTATATCTCTTGTGCTAATTACTTTAGAAAAATCTGTAAATTGAGAAATAATTGCATAACTGTATTACTATATGTGTGCTAGTTTCAGACCTCTGTTAATGTAATTAGGCTTGCTAAGTTAATTTGAAGGAAATACTAGAAGTTGGTGATTAGTGCCTTCGTATGCAAATAAGTAATTCTAAGGCCCATAATGAAGACTTAGAAGCTGGGACGCTATTTGTAATAAAGTAAAGTTCTTCTGTGTGTTGAGAAAGAAGAAGCTTCTGGAGATAACTTAACAGGAAGTGAGGTGGCATAGACTCAAGCTGCTACAATGTTCTGGAACATTCGACGGAAGTCGAAACCAAAAGAACAACTATGACCATAATGGCGGACTTGAGAAATGGAGTCATGAATGATTTAAAAAAGTTACTAACTATAAGCTAAAAGTGTCAAAAATATCTCTAGGATTTAATGAGATGTGTCTAGTTAAAGAGCAAAATAAAATACGTAGTTCATAAATGAATAATGGGGCGGGTTTAATGAAGAGATATAGAATTAATTAAAAGAAATGCTCCAAATACATTCTTAGAAAATTTGACAAAGCTCCCCTTTCCGTGCGCTAGGGGGAAGACGAAAGGCCGTTGGAAGCCGTAGCTACCTTTTTTTTGAAGATTCGTAAAAAATCAGAAAATTATGATAGATGAAAAAGCAAGTCGCGGATCGATTGACAATCGGTTCAACTAATACGTGATAATTTAACTACAGATAATTTTGAATAGGAGGAGGGGGGCTATAGAATTGATGAAACTCAAAACATTGAATCAGCGTTACTCAAATCCGCTTTTTCAGCTACAAAACGCTAGGTTAAAATATTTATAAAAGATTTTCTAAATGACACACATAGATGCAACTAATATTTAATTGATTGCAATACATTTGTTATTAATGCTGTGAAAGCGGTTTTGCACTGGATTCAATATTTTATGAGATATTAAAGCACAAATGGAATGGTAGAAAAGAGAACATTGTCAACATCATTACATAAACAAATACTAGAATTTAATAAAAAATTTCTAATTGTTACATTTATAAATTCAAATTTTTTAAAAATTGGATAATTAGTCGAAGAGATATTGATTTAAATCAAAGAAATACTTCAATTAAACTTTAAAGCTGCAAACTAAGATCTGTTTCCTCCTTCTACGCACTAGGGGAAAACGCGAGTGAAAGGGTTGCCGTGGGGTCCCTTCTTAAAAAAATCATAGAAAATTAAGTAATAATGACAATACCTAAAAAAATAACGACGAGAAAAACAATCGCTTGAGGTTTTAGGATGTTAAAAAATAAAATAATAATTTTGAATAGGGAGGACACCATGATCTCGTAAAAATAAAACACCAAAAATATTGGTAACAAAACGACTTTTTCAATGAACAATCTAAACTTTAAAAATATCCAAAAAATGGAAAATATGAAAATACAATTTTGAAATGGGTAATGATTTAATCAGAAAACGATTCTCTTTAACTATGAGCTAGCCGTTTTGTTGAAATCTTAATTGTTTTAGAGAAAATACTTGGTAAACACAAAGGTAGAAAGGAGAACATGGTCTACAAATTATGTAAACAACAATTTAAGAATTCAAAAAAAAGTGGGAAAATTATAAGATACAAAAACACAAAATATTTCAAAATGAAGATAATTAAACATAGATTCATAATAAAATACCAAGAGGAGACTCATCGGGGCAGTTGTTTGGCTTTTTAGCCTTGCATTATCAAACAAAAAGATGTCACGAAACAAAATTTGTGAAGTGACTAAAATTATGGAAATTTTTGAGAAAAACCGCTCTGAAAATACTTTTATGTTGACACAGACCTTGAGAAAGGATGATAAAATCACTGGAGAACACTTTCCAGGCTGTGGGAGAGGCTTAAGATTTGTAAAAAATTGACAAGGAACTACTGTCGAGTCTATGTGGAAAAATTTGAATTACCATAATCAATTCAAGTCAAGCCAAGCCAGAAGGATTTTAAAGAAATAAAAACGCTAAAAAACAATCAAATCACAAACATAACGAAGCAGATGATTTTAAAAATTTATTAAGAATTAAACGGTAAAATAAATAATCGTAATCGTAATATAGTTCATATTCCAAATAGTGGCATATTTTTGCGTATTTATCAATAGAAATTTTAGCCGTTTATCTATCCATTAAGAATCACTCAATCATATGGATGCAGTCTTCAGAAGAGCCCTCCCGATAGCCCGCGGCCTACCTTCTCGTGGTGCCTCACCTACTGACTAATTGGTCTGAATTATAACGAAGCGTCCATCTTCTGCCTTCAGTTAGGATGACTGCGAAAACAAAAAGGCGGCCAAGACTCTTTGCGCAGAGAGTCATTAAAACTTAAAGAACTCCGTTACAAACACCATCATAAAATTCGTGCAAAGACTTATATTTCAGAAATAATACATAGAGAGGACGAAAGAGTTTGCTTTTTTAATAAGTAATTATCGTAGTAATTAATAAAAATGCACCGGTGCAATTTTAAGAGGAAATGTGCGCAGCGAGGTCTCAGATTCAAATCCTGACATTGCAGGCAGTCGTTTCAGAAAGAAGAAGATTTGATGTTGATCTAGCACAGTTTGGTATCGATAAGCCGCCTGCGGGTTTCCTCGCATGCGTCCTCCCGTCGGCGAGCTCAACGTGGTAGTCCCAGAATTGCCCAATTTCGTTTTAAATGTTTATTTAAAAGTCCAAGCAAAGAGTTGGTAGGGGAAAGGGAAATGACAATAATATCTGCATCACAAAATATATAAAAACAAACAAACAAAAAAACTTTAAAGAAATACTTGGGTCGTGGCTCAATGGCAATGTGCGCCGCTGGTGAGCATGAGGGCGGAGGTTCTGGCGGCTTTGTTGTAAACCCTGTTTCAAAAAACGAGGAGTCTCATTGACGTTTGGGATGTTCTGTATCTTACTTCGTGAGTTGGACTACCTGGTAGAAGTTTTCTGGTGTTTTCACCCATAAGATACGCACATGCGGGGTAGTTCCTCCTAAAAGTCCTTTCAGAAGGCACTGCCCTCCTTCTCGGACCAGAAGTCAGACATCTACCTACAGGTGCTACATCAATAACAGAAGCTTCCCCCAATTCCCCTCCTTCCATGATAACTTTAAAATAAATAAAAAATGACAACAACAATAATAAATAAATACAATATTTGACTTTTAATCGTACATTTTTTCCGAATCGGAACTTTCAAAATCTCATTATTCATTTCACAGAATATTTATAGGAAAAACGTATAGCTACCTGTTGTAGATAAAACACGAATCAATAGGAAATACTTTTAAATGTCTTTTAAATTTAGACTACAGAACTATTTTTTACTACTAGACATTTCTCTCCTTAGAATTAAAATAGAAAATTTTAATAATTTTAAATAATTATTTTTCTGCCCCAGAATTACGCGCAGAAATGTTTACAATTGATTGAGAAAACCGTCCAAAACTAATTTTCGAAAAAGTGGGGTTTTTTTAATTGACGCGTGTAAAGGTGGATTCCAAAAGATTTCAACTACCGCCCTGTAAAAGCGATTCCATGACTGTTTCTTCCAGATTCTTAACGAGCAAGCAGGTATTCTATCATTTGAGCCATCGAATGCATAAACACAGGCTATTCAAAAAAATAAACGACTTCACATAAAAATCACATTTGACTCACTTGCAGTACATTCATTGATTATCATAAATGTTGCTTATATAAGATTGTGGGGTTTTTTTATGCGTGGGTGTGAAATGCGTTGCTTATCATCGATTCTAATTTTCAGTTAAACGGGAAAAAATATTTTTTTTTTTTGGCAAACACTTAGACAGCTTGGTCTTGTATGCCTTAAGGCAAGCGCCGCACAGATGTTACTCACTTTGCATTACCCAGGGGGCGCATGTAACTTGAAGATAAGCCACGGACGCGGAGGAACAATGCCCCCGCAACGCTCTACGATCCTATTAGGACCGGGATCTATGGTTTAAAGTGTATTCCGAACCCCTACAAACAGCTAGTCACTCGGTCGCCAAAGGAGTTTATTTTTTAAAATTCTTTTTTCGGTTTGCTTGTATTGAATAATATATATTTTGGATGTCTAATTTTTGATTTTTCCCCCTATTTAGGTGTTTTATTTATAAATTTATTCTTATCGCACTTATTAATGTTTTTTAAGGTTTTTCTGATTTTGATGCAAAATAAAACAGTGATTTGGTTCGGTTTGTCTCTCTACGGTCATCTTGTGTACACTTTAGGCTAAACAGACCGGGACCTACGGTTTAAAGTGGCAAACATCCATGGCACCGCCGGCACTCGAACCCGATACCTGTGACCTGTACACTCGGCCATTCAAGACCCAAATAAAACACGATTCAGCTTTCTTTTGACAATAAATAAATAAGTAAGTAATTAAATACTAGAAAAATATCGATTCCTTGCTTTTAGCTTAGACTTGAAGATGAGATATTTTTGCTAACCCGGAATTCAGGACACCTATACAAGCAATTTTTGCTTTTTTCCGTTTCTACGCCATTCTATTTCTGTCGCCAAGCACAGGTTCACAGCACGCCAAATGAGCCACTTTTCAGAACCATGCCAACATTTTTTGTAAGGACCCTCAATATACAAAATTCGACGCTAATACATAATAGCTAGCCAATGATGGTCAATTGCACTGCGTTTTAAACATACGTTGAGTGGATCGGAAGCCTGCTAGCTTGCTCGCTACTCGTTCGCTCGAAATGGAGCTGCAATGGGGTTAAGAAGGAATAGTTTAAAAACTGCAATTGCTGGGTCCTGTAAAATAAGTAAAGAATGTTTGGAGATTTGTTCTTTGAAGAATTTCTAATATTCGAATGGGTAAATTTTAAACTAACGGGTAACCTGGGAATAAATGAAAAAAATATTTATTAAATTTATTGAAAGTGCAGAAGCATCTCTTGAGTAAATTACAGCCACAGTACACCCCGAAACTGTGGCGGTCTGATGACCAATTGGCTAACGCTCTGGCCATTGGTATGATGAGGCTTCAGGTTAGAATCCTGGCGGTAGCATGGAAGTGTGCGCATGGTTCGGAATCCACGTTAAACTGTAGGGCACGGTCTAATTAGCCTAAAGTGTGCAGAAAATGACTATAGAGCGAAAAACCAAACCCCCAAAACTATGCGAATGAACGTCTGGAAAGGCTTCAAACGAAAATAGTCCGGTGGAATTGTTCAAACGTTTCCACACCTATTATTTAAATCTTATTAGGATCAATGCATACACGTTAATTTTCCAGTAAAAAACAGTTTGTATTGAAGACAAAAAAAAATCGCTGAGGAATCTTTTTTCTTTTAAGTTTATCGTACTCGTTAGTGGTGAAATGGTCGGCTGTATGAAAATTACAGAAAAAATGAGTGTGAAAAAAAAAAGTCCAACGAAACGCAAATTTCTATGCAGCTGCATAATGAAACAGCAAAGCTATTTTCCGTACATTCAATTAGAGGTTTAAAATTTGAAACGATGGCACATTGCCCTGTTTATTACTCTCCTTTGGACTGGAACCAGCCACCGGATAGGATAGACAAAACAACTTGGAGCGAACATCTGAGATCTGTATAGAAAAGAGGGTTTGGAAATTCTCGTATTGTTTAGATAATGACGGAGGATTCAGTTCGAGTAATTGGCCTTAGTTTAAACAAATGGGTTTGCAAAAATGTAATGCATTTTCCTCTGTGATGTCGAATCTATATTGGAATAGAATGAGTTCGTATCAATTTTATGCTGAAATAGGGAGCTGAAGTTTATTTAAAGAACAGATGGCTTCAAAAAGGGCAAGTTGACGCCTATAGCAGATGTTTTTAGTTGAAGGAGAAAAATAAAATAAAATTATCTTCTGATCCTGGGATTATTCAGAGTGCATGGGCTTTTCAAAGCCTAAAACTCTTATGCTTGAAGACTTGTGGATGCTTGGATTGGTTTGGTTTGTCGCTCTACGGTCATCTTATGCGCACTAGGGCTAAACAGACCGGGGCCTACAGTTTAAAGTGGATTCCGAACCACTACAAACATCTATGGCACCGCCGGGACTCGAAACCGAAACCGCGCCAGAGTATGGATACAGGGAGGACACATTCAGACATGATAAATTAGTTTCAGGGAGTCGAAATACAGAAAAAAGGAATTGGTCCACATTTGCAAGACAAGATCACAGTCAATCAGAAGGTAAATGTTCAAA
>BPLQ01003345.1:0-100959 GCA_021605075.1 Caerostris darwini
AAATAATGCTAAGGGGCAACGGGCACCGGTTACGGAGTTTCTAGGTGGTTTTAAGAACCACAATACCTACACATCTTAATTGAGTAAAAAAAATTTGCACAAAATTAAGTTGCTTAAATTAGAATGAAATAATGCTAGACCTATGACATTTGACTGAATTGTGTCTGACCTCTACAATATGTTTTCAACCTGTTTACTCGTCAAATAGAGCAATTCTGTGTTAATAATGTAGGCTTGATCTTTTCTGAAAGTCTATTTCACAACTGTAATTTTAAATAGTGAGTTCAATATCTTCAACCTAGCAGGTGTTACCTCGTGTTCAGAGAAACATTTTCACTTTAAAAATAATCCCATCGCATTCAAAACACAATGTAAAATAATATATTGTTCTAATGCAGTTGGCAATACAGAACAGTTAAACTTTATGCCATAAGCAAGGGCTGCACATCTGTTACTCCTTTAACACTACACAGAAGGCACGTGTAGTTTGAAGATATGCTGCGGACACTTGGTAACACTACCCCCACAACTCTCTACTATCCACTATTAGACATGGACCTACGGCTTAAAGTGGATTTCGAACCACTACAAACATCGACACCATAGGAACTCGAATCCGAAACCTGTGATACCGAGCGCCAGAGAGCTGGCCACTCGGCTATCATGTCCATGTAAAAATAATATGAAATCATATACCAATAAAAGAAGTAGCTTTACATATATTCTAAACAAAGTTTCAGTTTTTATGATTTAAGAAGTCATTTAAATTTCAAGAATATATAGGAAAAAGATTCAATTGTATTTAATATTTATTTTACTTTATTTATTTATTTTTACAATATTAGAATTAAATATTTTGCAGCCCGTAACAACTCAATTTAGATCTTATAATTTCTTCTTTCAATTCCTACTATTAGTTCACACTCTCCCTATATATATCTTGTTCACATTTCCAATCGTTCATAAAATACTTTTTATTGATCCACTCAAGTTCAAATACAATTTTTTGAACTTGTAGTGGTTGACACTTTTTCAAATATTAATTTAGTAATTGAATGTAATTAATTCATTTTAGTTTTTTTAATTTAAGTTGCATGTATCTAATAATAGATGGCGCCAGATGTAAGAGAAAAATTTCAACTTTATTTGTAAAGGACTTTTCTGCAGTAGAGTGAAAAAAAAGTAGGAATTGACATTAAAAAAATTTTTTTATAATACTTGTTTGTTTTGAAGTAATCAAATTACGAAAGAAAAAAAACCATTTAAGAAACAAATTATTTAGCCATTTCTTTCGTAGAAATAGCAATAATAAATAAACACCATCTCGAAACCTGTAAAAGAGAACTGGCTGAGAAATATTCGAAACAGTTTCTCTTTTCTTCCTGGCATGGCGAGGAGAACAGACAGAGGACAGAGTCGCAAATAATGCATTATTAGGGAAATTCCGCATGACGTATGACGTGCTGCCAAACACCTTGAATCGCGCAGCGGAATAACAGTTTCCGGACTCAAAGGATGCACACGGGTATTGTGTGCACAATATATGGATTTGGTGGGGAAATTTCTCCTCTCCTCTATCTCACCCCCGGGTGGACAAATGACAGCATTTGCATGAGAACGCTCACCACTTTAAATATTTTTTTGTTGCATTTTCTTTGAGAAATGTACAGAATAGAATCCATGGATACAATTTTTTGTACTGGATTTGAATAATTTAAATGTGATCTGAATTGAATTAAGGGTTCCAAACTTCATCCAGGCAATGCGTTCAATGCAAGTGAAAATAATGCTTGCACAAAGAGGTTGTTAGATTTCTTAGAAATGTCATGTTTTAAAAAACTATGAAATGGTAAAAAAGGAAAAAGTGGTCCATGTCCAAAAGGCATTACAAAATATAATATTTTAATTTAATTTCACGACTTATAAAAAGACATCTATTAAAAAAAATAATTGATCAAAAGTAATATGTATGAGTATTTCACTCCTACATTTCCACAAATTAAGGTAAAACCTGAACAATTGTTATTACACTGCTAAGAATTATGTAAATTTTCATAGCAAGGTGGATGAATGTGAGCCTTTCATTAACTCTGTGAATGCATTTCTAAGAACAAAATCAGATTCCTGAGGGTACAGTCGAGGATTAGCTAGGGGTGCGGATTACCACTATTTGAGGCTAACAGAACAAGGAGGCTAAAAATTGTTATGCCAACTCACCTCAGATCTTCTCTTGTAATAGCCATTGGTTGTGCAGAACGCGTCAGGATGTAAGGTAGTATGTGATATGTCCAGCGTTGCTTGTATACTTCAAAAAAATTCATATCCCCAAAATGAAAGATTTATTTGGACACGCAGAACATGTCAAAGCTGGAGAAACGTGAACATTAAACGCTAAGAACTTGGATCACATCAGGGCCTTTGAGAGGAACATTTTGAATTCCTCGGCGATGGATTCTACCGCTGTGGCTTGAGTCTTGCTACGTTAATCAATTCAAGCGAATCTGAGCTGCAATTTTTGGCTTTTAAATTTTAATTAATTGCTACGATGTGCACCTTGATCTAAATAATAGCTATCTAGTCTTTAACTTTTTAATTGTTATTAGTTTTAATTTATTCTATAGCTTGTTTTTACTTATGTTAAACTTTTAATTATTTTATCTATTTATTTATTTTTTTGGGGGGTGGGGTGTGTGTGGGGGGGGGAGCATCGTCAACGGATTCTTAATTGTACCTATAACTTTAGCTTTTTCGGTCTCTTGCTTTAATTGTTCTCAAGCAAGAGATGTTTTTTTCCCTTAAATTCTTTCTTTTTCTTTTTTATTACTACTCTTCAATTTAAGCAACTTCATTTTGTGCGAATATTTGAACTACTTTAAGATGTGGAGGTTTTCGTGGTTCTTAAAATCACATAGGAACTCCGTAACAGGTACGCCCGTTGCCCCGAACATTTTGAGAAAAATTTTTGGAGTTGACGACAAAGAGTTGATAATAATATATGGATTAGAAGACCCAAACAACGAAATTGAACACCTAATTAATAACAGAGACATTGTGAGATGCATCCAATCGCAAAGAGTTCGGTGGCTCGGACATGCACATCGCAGAGATGAGGGAAACATCATGAAAAGGATTGTTATGTAAATTGTTCAACAACAGGAAGAGAGGAAGACCGAGGGAAAGGTAGATGGATAGTGTCGAAGAGGATCTTGGACAACTGAAAATTATTAACTGGAAGAGACTGGCATTGTAGCCAGACAGATGGAGAGGTGTTGTGTTGGACGGTCAAGCCTGCACAAGGCCAGTAAAGAGAAAGAAAAAGACATGTCAAAAGAACTACAAGTCAATGGACGTCAATACTCTTGATTGATTAGTCCAGTTTTTGTATGCAAGGAAACTCAAGTAGATTATTTGTCAGGAGGAAACACAAAACTCGCTATTATCCCAGTCGTATTCATTCAAGAGGCAAGTCTGGCGGGTCCAATTTATGTGTGTAGGAAGATATTTCTGTGGATTGCCACAAAAAACTTCAAGCTCTGGAAGGCAGAAAGCTATATAGAAACGTCTTTCTTTATACATTTATTCAACCTTATACGGGCGCTGTTGGTGTCATCTTCATCGTAGAAGAAAGGAGTCACCAACTGCGATAGTACAATAAGTAAACACAAGTTAGTATAAGAAGAGCGACAGCACAAGACCACACAGCGCTTATTTGGTGAAGTATGCATGCTAACATGGCTGCAGTATGTTGGACATCGAGTTTTTCAGACAAATTCGATTGAGTTGTATACTGAAAGAAGATCTATTGTAGCCTATTGATCTCCCGCAATCCTTCAGGTTCTTTGAATCATCTTGACATAGCAATGGCTTTGCTTTCAACTAATAAAGCATCTTTTTGAAAGGGTACAATGTTGTCGTTCCTGTATGGCTCTCGTACTAAAAATGGAACTGGAGATGGTAAAGATAAATTCGGTGTGTGGTTTGTCGCTCTACGGTTATCTTGTGTACACGAGGGCTAAACAGACCATTACCTACAGTTTAAAATGGATTCCGAACCACTAACCAACACCCATGCCACCTCCAGGATTCGAACCTGAAGCCTAGGATACCAAAGGCCAGAGCGCTAGCCACTTGGCCACCAGACCGCAAGAGATTTAGGAGGATCTCACCCTTGATTTTATTTCTGCGTGGCTACTATGTAATAGTTCCCTGCCCCCGATCCTCACTGGATAACGCTGAATTTGTTATTTATATGCCATTCTAGTGGTGATGATTAAGATCCAAATGTCCAGCATTCAAAAACAGCATATTCGAAATCAATGAAAATATATATATTTATTCTCATTATTGAAAACTTCCTAACAAACGGGATATTTGAATCTCTGAAAGCCCAATTTTTAAATGATTTAATAAATACGTGGAATTGTTTAGCCAACTGTTCCAACTGTTTGTAGAGACCAGCAATTATAATTTCAAAGTCAAATGTTATGGCAACATTCGGTTTGAAGTTTCCAGCTAACCCTCCCTGACTTTAGTGGGGATTTCAATAATTAATTATCGGTTTCTTCGCAAACATATCATTTTATGAAGTCATTAAAATTGCAGCAGTGACATTTATCCAATTACGAGGTGGTGAAAATACCTTTAATTATTATGTTTACGTCATTCCTCCCCCCCTCTCTTTCTCTCTCTGGAATGCACGTCAATACAAAATTTTAGATGTGCGATGTCCTTTAGATAACGAAGATTTCAGTTGTGTTATTTCCAAATATTAAACAGCCTTGCGCCTCTTAACATTTTAATCTTTATGAAGTTGTATTAATAATTTTTAACTTACTAATAAAGTAAAAAGTCAACAATTGGGGATGGAGGGAATTTTGCTATTCAATCTAATATAGTTTCTTTTTTAAAAAATTTAATATGTAATAACGATTGCTATTATTTAAATTTTTTTTTAATTAAAAAAATTATTTTATGCAATACTTATATAGTACGGTATATGGTACTTTTAAAGGTACTTCTATACGGTATATATGGTACATATATACAGTATAAAAGTACTGTATAAAATACTTATATACGGTACTTTTGTATACACGGTACTTATATAAGTAAAAGGGACTACGGTGTACATACATTTATACAGTTTATACATTTTATGAGGTACTTATATAATACGGTATACGGTACTTTTATACTGTACTTTTGTATATACGGTACTTATGTTTTTAATTAAAAGATACTACTCTATACATATATTTATAAGGTTTATACATTTTATACAATACTTATATAGTAATGTAGACGATACTTTTATACGGTACATATATACCGCATAAAATACTTATCGACGGTACTTTTGTATATACGGTACTTTGGTTTTTAATTAAAAGATTACATTTAAAAACGATTAAAAATTTCCTTTTAAAGTGTATGGATCCCTTTTTCAATTCCTTCTATTAGCTCACACTCACCCTATATATATCTTGTTCAAATTTTCAATCGTTCATAAAATACTTTTTATTCATCCACTCAAGTTCAAATACATGTTTTTTTCAACTTGCAGTGGATGACACTTGATGTGAATGCAGTTTTTTCAAGTATTAATTCATTCTTTAAATTTAATTAATTAATTAAAAATTTTTTAGATTTAAGTTGCATGCATCTAATAATAGATGGCGCCAGATGCAAGACGAAAATTTCCACTTTATTTGTAAAGGACTTTTCTGCAATACAGTGAAAAAAAATTAGGAATTGACTTAAAAAAGATTGTTTTTTTTATTTATTTATTACTTGTTTTCATAATGTTTTTTTATATATATAGTTTTACAGAATAGAATTGGCATTCCGGAATAATTTGGTTGAAACCATTTAGTGCCTTTTCTAGCTGTTCGTTACCGTAGATACTGCAGTGACTAGATATCTACTGGAGAACTACCCTTTTGTTCTTCTGCTCTACCAGTCCGATGTGTTCCCGGCACTTAAGTGTTTCATTCGAAAAAATGTTTCCAAGTGAACTAATATAGAAGGAATATTTAATACTTTAATTTACTATTTTAATAAAAAAAAAATTTTAATATTAATTTAAAATTAAACAAAAGACCTGAATGGTATGGAAATTTTTGAAATTTTTTTCAACATTCGTAAATTAGTTTCGTACTGTCGTTTCTATTAGCGATAAAGAGAATTTAATTCTTTCATAAGTTGTAGTAGATATCAATTGTGCATTAGGACAAAAAAACAAGTAATATAAAAAAAAAGAAATTAAATATCCAACGCGCTATCCACTGCGCTATCCACTGCGCTACAGTGTCTGTCGCCCAGTCATTGTGACAAACGTATGTGGCACAAGAACAAACAAAATGTGGCAAACAACTTCAACAGCTAAACTCCTTTGTAAAGTTTTTGAATAGTAACATCCCCTAAAAAAAATCTATCGAAATTGCGTTTAAATTATAAATAGTAATTCTGTCAAGCATCAAAATATTCTCACTTGAAAAAGTAAGAGATAACAAGTAAGATAAAAAAAATTTTTAAAGTCAATTCCTACTTTTTTTTCACTCTATTGCAGAAAAGTCCTTTATAAATAAAGTTGAAATTTTCCTCTTACAGCTGGCGCCATCTATTGGTAGATACATGCAACTTAAATCTTATAAAAACTATAATTAATTAAATTTAATGAATTAATTAATATTTGAAAAAACTGTATCAACATCAAGTGTCCTTCACTACAATTTCAAAAAAAAATGTATTTGACCTTGAGTGGATGAATAAAAAGTATTTTATGAACGATTGAAAATTTGAACAATATGTATATATAGGGAGAGTGTGAACTAATAGTAGGAATTGAATAAACAAAAAAAGTTCTTTCACGTCAATGTTATTTAATTATGTTATACAATCATCTCAGTTCAGTCATAAGCTCTATCTCGATTTAATCCCCGAAAGGTTGGGAAAGAAAATATGTATATTAATAAAAACAAGATGCATTGTTGCTCGGCTGTTTCGTTCAGCTCCCCCATACCCCCCCCCCCTTGCCTTTCCCCAAACGATTTCATGGTGAGGGTAGAAATGATGTCATAGTTATCGTTGCGCTCGCCCAAATCCTGACTTACGATATGTTCCCTGTCAGGCACGTGACGGCGGCTCTTTCGAAGGAGGGGGTGAGAGGGTGTCAACAACCCCTCATCCCACCCTCGGGAAAAATTGTTTCCGAATGCATCGGTGGAAAGATATCGTTGATATTGAGATATTGTTTGTCCATTAGAAAAAAATATTCCAATTGTCCACAAAGTATTCCTTATCCATGTGATCAATACAGTATCCCGAATTACGCGATTCAGTGACAGTGTAACTTGTCATATAATTATGTATAATTGTTGTTTAATTTGTAGCGATCACTAACAAAAATACTAGTTTAGATTGTTGATTAGGTTATTTTGTGCACAAGTTAGGTTAATTAGACCGGGACCTACAGTTTAAGCATGGATTCCGAACCACTAACATGCCACTGCTGGGATTCGGCAGGATTGAAGCTTGTGGTACTAAAGGCCAGATACCAACAGGCAGCACTCGTTTAGAAGAAAGGTGTTTAATAAAACTGCGATTTTTATACAATCAATCCTGTGTAATTTTCCACTTCTGAAATCATCTATCCACCAAAATATTCCACAATTATTTTGAAGGCAGTGCATTTTTCTTATAAAGCCCTAAAATTTTTCACTTTTGGTTTTCACGGGGAAAAGAAAGCTTAACAATAAAAGGAAAAGAAGATGGTATTCATCATGTTGGAGATGATCCATATTCAAAATGATGTAGAATAGACGAAATTTATAAAAAATAAATAAATAAAAAACGGAAATCTGCTAGGCAAATTTCAATTTATGTGTGAACATTGAAGAACGGATGAATAACTCAGAAATATGCCAATGTTTAATAATGCACGAGATATAGGAAGCAATTGATTGGAATACTACAAAAATGGCCAAATTCAATAGTCACATGAATATAGCAATTTTGAATAGATCTAGAACTTCGTGAAGAATAAATTGTTCAAGAATCTCTATAAGACTATAGAAAATAAAATAAATGTCATCGGAAATGAAGAATGTAGTATTCCAAATTATACAAGAATCACTATCACATTCAACAGCCAAGAGAATATATCAAAGTTTAAAAATTCGAGGCAAAAATGAAGAATGAAGTATTCCAAATACAATAAGAAGCAGTATAGTACTCAATAGGCATGGGAAAATGACAGAAGTGATAAATGTGAAACTTCAAAAAGAAGGAATGGATCAGCGCACTACGAGTACTTATAGCCATTGGATATACCAATGTTTAAAATCCTAATCCAAAACATGAAAAAAGGTTGAAAACCATACTACAAAACACTTTAAACAAAAGCCAAATTCTCCAGAATATTCCTAGGTTTAACGTTATTCATGAAACATTTCAAGAGTTAAGAGGCCCAAACTATCATTTTCCCGCCAAAATTTGCAAATTTGGATTGGAGTTTTATTTGCTTTTATTTGCAATCCAAAAAGCACATTTTTGGATTGCATCGTCACGAACCCCTAACCAGGACAACATCATGTTCACACATGATAAAAAAATTCCAACTGTCCCCAAAATATTCCTTATCCATGTAAGCAATATAGTATGCCGAATCATGCAATGGGTGGGTAAGATATGACAGTGCAACTTGCCGTATAAATATATATAATTGCTATTTAATTGGCAGTAATCACTAAAAAAAATGCTAGGTTAGAAGAAAAGTATTTAATAAAACTCCAGTGTTTATACAATCAATCTTGTATAATCTTTCACTTCTGAAATCATCTACCCTCCAAAATATTCCACAATTATTTTGAAGGCAGACATTTTCCTTGTAAAATTATAAAACTTTCCACTTTTGTTTTTCACGGGGAAAAAGAAAACTTAACAATAAAAGGAAAAGAAGATATCTATCATGTTGGGATTATATATATTCAAAATGCTCTAGAATAGATGAAATTTGTAAGCCACAAAAAAAAAAAAATAATAAAAATAAATAAATAAAAGCTTAACAATAAAAGGAAAAGGAAATATTCATCATGGCGGAGATTATCCGCATTCAAAATGCTCTATAATAAACGAAATTTGTAAGAAAGAGAAATAAATCGATCAGTGGCTGAAAATAAGAGAACATGAACCCTAATTGTGAATTAAAATCTCCTTTTAATAAAGCTGAATTCATGAATGAATGGAATCACAAGGTGATTTTTATGGTGACACTATTTTTTGACAGTTATAATAGTTTGCGTGAAATTCGTCCAGTGCGTATCACTACAACTGAAGAAACAGGTGGCAGCATTACCAAATGTAACAACTATTTACATATCACATCGTAACAAAAACTAATTGCGCGACTAAACATATTATTGCATTTTATGAGAAACGGAATAATTTTCCATTCTTCTTTCATTATTATAACAGCATTATACAGATCCTTTCCCCTTTATAACAACAACTATTTACATATCACACCGTAACAAAAACTAATTGTATGGACTAAACATATTATTTGACTTTATGAGAAATATAATTTTCCATTCTTCTCTCATCATTACAACAGCATTACATCAAACCTAACTTACCTCATTTTATGCGCGCTTCGATACGGTATATCTACTTCACGCTAATCCAATATTGTCACGCTAAACAGCGAGCAGAATAGAGTTTGCATCGCAATGTTTGACAAACTAAGTGACTGCTACGCGAGTTTGGTCTTAATAACAGACATCTAGCCATCGCACTATTGATTCAATGTCGCCAACATTCCAGAGGTACACGGACAGCAGCCATGCATTTGATTATATGTCCAGTAATACAAACTCCATTAATTGGGATACGTATTTTGTCAGTGCAGAGTTCGACGAGGTGCATAATGTATTGCTATGTTCACCCTCATTTATCCTCTGCAGTTGAAATGTTATTAAGGTGCCCAGTAAATTATTATGTGGGTCAAAAGATTAATTAAGATGTTACGAGTATTGAATTTATGGCATCCATTCTTTTTAAACTCATTTTAATTAATATTAGAAATCGGCTATGACGGAGAGAATCCATCTTAAAAATAATCTGGTGGCACAGGATTTTTCCAAACATTAGAGGATTCTGTATTTTTATTGATTGTATTTTTTATCGCTAAATGAAAAATAATCTGGTCAAACAGGATTTTTCCAAACATTAGCGAATTTTGTTTTTTTATTGATTATATTTTTTATCGCTAAATGACTGCCATCTTAAAAATAACCTGGTGCCACAGGATTTTACTAAACATTAGTGGATTCTGTTTTTTTATTGATTGAATTTTTATCGCTAAATGATTGCCATCTTAAAAATAATCTGGTGGCACAGGAGTTTTCCCAAACATTAGCAGATTATTTTTTTATTATTGATTGTATTCTTTAACAATAAATGACTGTCATCTTAAAAATAATCTGGTGGCACAGGATTTTTCCAAACATTAACGGATTCTGTTTTTTTTAATTTGTACTTTTTATTGCTAAATGACTGCCATCTTAAATATAATCTGGTGGCATAGGATGTTTCCAAATATTAGCGGATTCTGTTTTTTTATGGATTTTATTTTTCATCACTAAATGACTGCCATCTTAAAAATATTCTGGTGGCAGAAGAGTTTTCCAAACATTAACGGATACTTTTCAGGGACTATATTTTTTTATCATTAAAATAGATTTATTTATTAAATAGATAATGACTGTTTAATTTAATTTTTTTCTTAATAATTTAATAATCTTTTAATATAAATTATATGCCCTATAGTTGAGTTTATGCAGATTGGTTTTGAACTTCAATTGACTAAAATTCTTTGGTATTTTAGATATTAGTCACTGATAAATCTAAATAAAAGTTTAGTATAGGAAATTTTATTTAAGATTGGAATTTGTTTTAATTGCGTTGTTTTTTCTTGGAATTTATAATCACTTGTGACTCATTTGTAACTATTGTAGCACATTTGTAGCCTCCTCAAAAACAAAGCAATAATTAATTCTTGTTTTTTAATTGAACAATACAAGAAACATAAACAAAGAGAGGGAAGCATTCAATATATAATAATCGGATTTATTATTACATACATTAATTCAGTATACAATCGTTTCTTATCTGGAAGTTTCACTTGAAAACTATTTAAATACAACTCATTAAATGAGTACTAAAGATTGATTGATGAGATGCAAATTGAGTAAAGGGTATTTTGGTTAACAAAAATTACACGTTTAAAATTTCCCTTGATTTAAGACTTTTGTAAAAAAGTAGAAAAGGGTTTTTTCAAATAAGGAATTGAAATAAATTCAAAAATTTGTACTATGTTGAAAACAGAAAAAAAAAAAAAATCTGTGTTTTAAATAATTTATTTTTAAAACAATTTTATTAAGAATTTAAATTTATAACAAATTTAAGGGGAATTTATTAGAAAAAGGTTTATAACAATTTTTCTTTTCGGTGTTCTCTTTAACTTGCGTAGAATTTGCATGTTGAATATCACAGTTATAGGGGCCTGAATGGCCGAGTGGCTGGCGCTCGGTACCAAAGGTTTCGGGTTCGAGTCCCGGTGATGCACTGGATGTTTGCAGTGGTTCGGAATCCACTTTAAACCGTAGGTCCCGGTCTCATAGGATCGTAGAGCGTTGCGGGGGCATTGTTACTCCGCGTCCGTGGCTTATCTTCAAGTTACATGCGCCCCCTGGGTAATGCAAAGTGAGTAACGTCTGTGCAGCGCTTGCCTTCAGCCATCCAAGACCAAGTTATCTAAGTTATCACAGTTATAAAATATTTTATTGAGAACAGATTCTATTCTTTTTTATAATACTGGATAATACTCTACTTAATAACAATTCACACGCAGGGTTACAATTAATCGTTTTTGTGTTTGCTTAATAAAAGTTTTTTGTATAGTCATAAATAATAGTCTTTTGTATTTTTATTTATTTATTTATTTTTGTATTCATTTACTAATTAGATCACAATTTCTTTCAACAATGATAGAAATTCATACGTGAAATGTGTTTTATTACTCAAACAATTTTCTGCAAAGTAAATTAGAAATTTCCTCTCATAGTGATTATAAATAATTTAAAAGAATAAAAACAATAAGTAAGTGTTAAAATCGTAAGTAAGGAAATCTTGAAAATATGGGAACTGTATAAAAAATGGCAATTATGGAATAGCTATCTAATATGGCTCTTGTTTTGTGCTCAATTTTGCTTCTGGATTATTGACAAATTTATCTCTTGCCGCCTTCTCTGGAAAAAAGTGGCTCGAAGTTAGATATTTACAAAAAAAAAAAAAAAAAAAAAAAAAATTTTTTTATTCTTCATGTATTAATATTTTATATCAACAACAATTTTTATCAACAGCCTCAAGCCGGATAGAATTTCGATTAAACTATAAATGAGTTATAAGGGTTAATGGAGTTATAATAATGATGATAATGATAGTGATAAATTTAACTCTTACAGCCTTCTTCAAGAACGAATTGGCACGAAGTTAGATATTTAAAAATAATATAATTTTTTGTTGTTATTTATGTATTAATATTTTATATCAACAACCTGAAGTCGGATAGAATTTCGAAGAAACTATAAATGAGTTATAAGGGTAATGGAGTTATAATCTTAACAAAGAGGAAAAAACATTTTTTTTTTCTTTTATCCGAGCATACTGGTTTAATAAAAAAATGCTTTGAGCACTGGCACTCGAGCATTAGTATTCAATCAACGATGGTTTTAGACATTTTTCACAAGAAAAGACTACTTTTGTCATAAGATCTTGGAAGGATACATATATATATATATATATATATATATATACACATATTAATTATCTACATAAAGTAATATTTTATACTAGTACATGAAGAAATTTTTTTTGCTGAATTTGATACAAAACAAATAGTATGATATTTATAATAACTATGGATTATGAAATATATTTAGCGCTATTATGAATCGAATTCTTTGTATTCATTGTTGAGTGGGTTTGTAGTCAATAGTTCTGACAGACTTCATATGTTCCTTTATTTAAAATTAATATAATTTTAAACAAATAAGCATGCTAATGTATCAGTGTTCTCGCAAAGGTTCAAATAAATCAGTAATGATCAATTGGTGGGCCGCAAACTAATCCTATCTGCGCTATCACAGAATTTCAGGTCGATATATATATATATATATATCCACTTATCATGTGTGAACATTCGAGAACGGATGAATAAACTCAGGAATGTTTAACAATGCACGAGATATAAGAAGCAATTGATTGGAGTGCTACAAGAAGGGCCAAATTCAACAGCCACATGAATATAGCAATGTTGAATAGATTAAGAATATCATGAGGAATGAACTGTTCAAGGAGCTGTAGAAGAATATACAAAAGTAAGATAAATGTAGTTGTAAATGAAGAATGAAGTATTCCAAATCCTGCAAGAAACGTTATTACATTCCATAGTCAAACAAATATATCAAAGTTTGAAAATACTAGGCATAAATGAAGAATGAAGTATTCCAAATACAATAAAAAGCTCCATAAACAAGGGAAAATGACAAAAGTGATAAATGTGAAACTTCAAGAAGAAGGAATTGATCAATGCACTACGAGTACATGATAAAAAAATCATAACTGTAACGTTATGGAATTATATTTAATAGAGCTTTTCACTAGTTATGCATTCCTACTAATATGATGTGCCGTTGAAACTGGTTTCTATACTCTAGGAATAAGCGTAATAGCAGGAAATAAAATCGATCGATTATTGAACGTTTACAGCATAAAATTTTAAATGTAGCTACTTTTTTTACACGCGTTTTGATTGTCTCAATTTGAAAGGTGGCCAGCATATTTCATAACCACTTTTCTGAAAGCAACATTAGATCTGACCTTTGATATTATTCCGCGTATTAAATGTGGCCATCAAAAGAAACTATTTCATCTAACAATGGAGATGATCGTTTATTTCTCCTTATTTTGCATATTCCTGAAGTAAGGAAATCAAAAAAAAAAAGATTAGTTGTGCGTTTAACGTTACCACTTGAACACTTTGAGCCCGCTGTTTGGCGCGAATAAGCCGTGGTGGGTGGGAGGGAGGAGATAGAAGGAGGAGGGTGGCATCTGTCATCGCTCCTCGTCACTTCTCCCGGCCACAGGTGCCAAAAAGGGGCGGGGACACGGATACCCGCTGCGGCGGTAGCCCTTGACCGGAGTGCCGACTCTTCGCTCCCGTTTGCCAACCTTGGCGCATGATCGCTTCACTTGGCAAAGAATATGGATTCAGGTAAAACCAACTTTTTTTGGGCGCGTTTATTTACCAGGTAAAAGTTTGGTTTGGTTTGTCGCTCTACGGTCACTTTGTGCATACTTTAGGGACCTGAAGGCCGTGGGGCTAGTGCTCTGGGTTTGTCCGGCGGTGTCATGGATGTTTGTATGGTTTCGGAATCCACTTTAAACTGTAGGTTCTGCTCTATGACCGTACAGCGACAAAACAACCACTGTGCACACTTTAGGCTAAATAGACCGGGACCTAAAGTTTAACTTGGATTCCGAACCATCCATGCCACCGCCAGGATTCAAACCTGAAGCCTTCGGTACCAACGGTTAGAGCTTTATCCAGTTGGCCATCAGACCGCTACCAGGTAAAAGGAGAAATTGTGGTAAACTTAACATTAAGTTAGACAGTTTTTTTTTTAATGAAATAACAAACGTGGAAATTGCATTGATTTCATACCTTTTGTAAAGTAATTGTTTAAATAGTTTAAAAAATGCAGATTAATATTTTGCTAAGCCTTTATTTGTATACAGGAAGTCCATGAAAAGTTGGATAGAAATAGTAGGATATGCAACCAGTGGAAATCAAAATTCTTATTAATTGCACATTGATATTTCTAACATGTTTAATATTACCAGAAGGATCCGAGAGAAATAAATTTAGCAGTGAAACATTTAATGTATAATGATTATCTGTGTTTGATCGCAGATATGCTTTTTCTATGTTGAGGTTATAATAATATGTTGCTGTTGATTATTACTATGCTTTAATAGCCATTATTACTTACATTGACTTGACTTGACTAATTAATCACATTACTACATCATTATAATGATTAATGGAACGCACTACTTGCGGATAGTGGCAGCCTGACTTGCAATTAGTAAGTATTTGATTTTCAATGGTTGCATATGCAAAATCTCTATCTAAGTTTTCATGCATTTCTTCTATACGGCGAACAAATAAAGGCTTAGTACAAAATTAAGCATGATTTAAAGGTTTATATAGGGCTGTTGTAATTGTAGACTATTCGTTGAGCTGCTAAATTAATGTAAATTCTACCGATTTATGGTATTAGGTGTACGTTTGAGTGCGGGAGTCATGAGGTCCTGGTTCGAATGATAAATGAGAGTTACAAATTTTGGTTCAGCTAATTAAATATTATAACTTATTTTCTCTTCCAGTCAAAATTTCTTGTCCATTGTACGAGGATGACTACGCTGGAAAGTGTAAAGAACGTAGACATCAGCTATGAAGATATACGCTTTCCTTGGTCTTTTGAAAGAACCCCCATTTATGTTTAACACTATCAAAATGTTGGGGAATAACATTAAACTTTATATATTGGGGACAGCATTCAATATTATATATTGGAGAAAAAGATGTAACTTTATATATTGATGAACAATATTCAATTTTATTTATTGGGGAACAATATTCAACTTTATATATTTGGGAACAACATTTATTATTACCTTCTCACAATGTTCTAACAATGTTGTAACCAACACGACAGACAGAAGATATTGAAAATACTTCAGTCTCAGTGGTATAATTATTAGATCTAGTTAAAATCCATCAATACGAAACCCATTTAATTGTTGAAAGCAGATGTATGACTTTTTCCCCCCTAATATTCCATGCAATTTCATTTTTTATAGTGTGTTTGTTTTTCAACATTTTCGTTTATTATTTTTAAACGTTGATTTTACACTTTTTGATATTATGCAAATAAAATGTTAAAAAATATAAATACATAAATTTATCAATACCATATGAGCATACGTAGTTAAAAAAATTTAAAATACAGAGATAAATATTTAAAATATATATGTTATTTATGCCTTTTTTCAGCTTTTTAAATATGCCATCATAACTTTTACTAAAATACAATGATAAATAAATTTTTCGTTAAATTCCTTTATTTTTATATGATATGTATAAAAAAATTGCTAAAAATTTTTAATTAGTTCTAATAAACTAAATGTGTAATTTCAGTCAGGGAATTTGTGGCAAATCGGAGTTCAGAACATGTTCTTATTCTTAACCTGCATTCGATATTTTGTTTGATTCTTATTCATTTTGGTTTTTCTTATATATATTGGAGGCATTTAATATCTGATCTTTTTGCTATTTTGGATTAACGTTTTGATATAAATGCATTAGATATATGGACTGACTATTTGGAAAAAGTAAAGTTGTCCAAAATTCACTAATACACATTAGGTTAAATTCTTCACTCTTTGATGTTATTTTTCTGTGAATTCATTTAAATGCCTTCTTTGTACTGGTGATCGATAATGAAAACTGTCTTGATATCAAATAAATTAAGAAATACATTCAATTTAATTGTTATCAATGTATCGTTTCCGTTTAAAAAATTATATTGAAGCATTGTTATGTTTTTGTTTCAAATTAGGAATTATTTATTATTTTTTGTATGATATAATAGATTAGAATTTAAAAAAATAATTTAAATTACATTGAATGTATTATTTGATTTGATAAAAGTACAAGTATTACAAGTTACAATACAAGTACAAAAGTACAAGTATTACAAATTACAGTACAAGTACAAAAGTACAAGTATTACAAAATTACAAATATTTTCTCCGCGTGTATCAAAATATGTGCATCCAAATAAATCGATAAGACATCCTACACTCACCAGCATTCTTTAGTCTGTCGCCAACTTTTCAATTTTTGGCGAGTGGATTCTCCCCACTTCTTCTTGCAACCCTAGAATCTTAAAAACCTCTAAATAGAGCGATATCCATCCGACCCTATGACACTAAACTACCCCCTACTCCAACTCTGCGGACAAAAACTTCAATAAGGAAGAAGAGAAGAAAAAATCATAAATAAAAGAAAGGGGAACATAAGTAAGACATCTCTATTCCTCCTTCCTTCTTCTGCAGAGAGGGGGAGGAGGGGTGGTCAGAAATCGTTTGACCCCTGTTTAGGTCTCAATATCCGGGATGTGAGCTGTCCATCTCGTCTGTTATGCACACTCCCCTCTGGTTTTGATGTTCGACGAGCGGCTCCTTTTCAAAACTGTGACGAACGTTTTTCTCCGTGTTATTTTTATCGTTTGATGTCTTCCTTTTCGGAACGTTTTTTGTTTTGAAAGGGCCGAGGTGGGGTGGGGGGTGGAGGAGAAGAGAAAGAGATATTCTTGTGGTCAAACGATTTTGTTGACCCTCCAGTTTTGAAAGAGGGAGGTCAATTTTTCTCACTCGTCAACACTTTATTTATTTTATTTTCTTTTTTTTAGGTTTGTTGTTGGAGTCCGGTTATTCCTCATCGTAAAATATTGGAGTATGTTTTTTTTTTATTGATATTATTTCCTTAAAATTTTATTTTTTTATTTTTCGTGTTTTGTATTTTAATACATTGTAAATTATTTTTTTCAAAAAGTTTTATTGTCGTTCGTGTGTGAACATGACATGATTTTGGTACGAGATTTTTTGACGTCTATAAAATGGTTTTAAAAAAATTAAAAAAAAAAAAGAGTGAGAAATTCGTGAGTGTTTTGTGGTAACCATTTGTATCAATCAAAAAGTTGTCTTTCTAAGTAAATTTCATTGCTTTTTTCTTAAATAAACATTTATTAGGTACAAGTATCTTATCTATCTTATTAGTTGCAAGTGTTATTTTTCTTAAATAACATTTATTATTTACAAGTATCTTATTAGTTACAAGTATTTCTTTTTCTTAAATAAACATTTATTAGGTACAAGTATCTTATCTATCTTATTAGTTACAAGTGTTATTTTTCTTAAATAACATTTATTATTTTTCTTATTAGTTAAACAAACATTTAAACATTTATTAGTTACAATTTTTTTTTTAAAATAAACATTTATTAGTTATAAGTATCTTATTATTTACAAGTATTTTTTTTTTCTTAAATAAACATTTATTCGTTGCAAGTACTTTTTTTTCTATAAAAGAAAGAAAATATTTGTAACTAATAAATGTTTATTTTTTATTAGTTACAAGTATTTTTTTTTTTTTTTTTTATAGCACATTTATAAAATATCTGAAAATTACTTATTGCCGAGTTCTGAAAATTGACAAGTTAAATAATAAAAGAGGCCTGAAGGCTGAGTGGCTAGCACTCTGCCACCTGGTACCATGGGTTTGAGTTCGGATGCCGTGGATGTTTGTAGAGGTTCGGAATCCACTTTAAACCATGGGTCCGGATGTAATGTGATCGTAGAGCGTTGTGAGGGTAATGTTATTCGCGTCCGTATCATATCTTCAAACTGCACGTGCATCATATCTTCAAGCTGCACAGAGCTCTTACTCATTTAGTACTACCCAGGGGCAAAATGAGTAAGGGCTCTGCAGCCCTTTGCTTATGGCATAAAGATTAACTGTCCCTGTATTGCCAGCTGCATTAGAACAACATGTATGGAATAAATATTCATAATTACGATTTGTTAATTAACTCTTGAATTGCTTATGATCCTCTAATGGAAATAATGTGTAATTCCTAAATTCGTTGTTCCATTTTACAATGATTAATACCTTATTAATGTTCTTTATGTCTCAAATTTAAATTAAGCTTAAGAATAAAATTCATATGTTTCTTTATGAATTTTTTTATTATTTTCTTTATGAATCTTTTATGAATTTTTTTGAAAAAAATAAAAATATATAAATGGATGGAAATCAAAAATAGAAAAAATAAATAAATAAATAATAAATAAAAAAATTGGTATTTATTAATGATTTCCTGAATTTTGATGAACACAATTGTTATTTACAAAGTAAAGAAAAATCAAATTTTCTAATTTGATTTAGAAATGTTTGGATTATTGAGAGTTTGCGTAATAGAAATGTTACTACAATATATTTGTTGAATAGTATATTGTGGTGATTGCTAAAAAGTGGGTCACATTTTCTTCCGAATTTAAGTAATAATATCAATATAATGGAAAGTAGTTATAAATTTTATCACAACACGAGAAACCTAGTTGAGAAATAAGAAATATTAGTTGAGAAAGAGAAATAAGAGATACGAACATTATTATATAATAAATAGAAATACATATTTGAATTAATATTCGCGACTTGAATTTTTCTTTTCTTTTTCTTTCTTTTTTTATTTATTTGCATTATTACTTTGCAACTTAAAGAACATCACAGTACATGATATTGATGAACGGAATTTTATACATCAACTCTTATATCAATACAAGTACATTATTTGAGATTTTCATAAACATCGGGTAATATAAATTATGTTTATAAATATTATTTAAATTATATTTAAGTATTTTTTAAGTATAAATTATATATTTTATATTAATTATATTTATAATTCTTTTTATAAATTATATTTAAAGTATATTTATGCGTATTTTTGTATTCCTCGTATTCATGATCAAATAGGCAACAGCAAAACTGTTGAATTTTGTTGTCGATTTTCAGTTGAAATTCTTTTTTATTTTAATTTCTCATTTAATGGAGATTTAACCTGTAACCTGTAATAAATAAATATCTCTTCGGTATTAAGAACAAAGGTGTTGAATGGAATGCATATTAATTTGAAGCAAAAAAAAAAAAAAAAAAAAATTGCAATTTGTATTTTGTTTGTATTTTGCATGTACTATTACATGTACTAGCAACGTAACTTTGCTATTTCTTTCTCTTTTTTTTTTTTTTTTTTTCTGTATGTCAAAGTTATAAAGTTATCTTACACCCCGCATATTAAATATTCAAAACATATAAATAATATTGTGGCTCTCATCGTAAAAAGGGTTGCTTAAAATCTCAACTTGATTACAATATTCATTGATCTCTAGTGTATTACAGCTCGAAATTTCTTGGAGTAATTTCCTAGTTTTATAGCCACAAATAATTCAGCTTTGTTCGCATTTAGAATGAAATTTTTTATTTAAAAACTCGGAAAACTATAAATTCGATATGTTTGTGTTGTTAATTAAATAAAAAAAAAAAACTCTATTTGAATTTTTTTTTTTACACTTTCGTTTAATGTTTTAACGTTTGGTTTGAATCCTTCATATCCAATGATGGAGGTATTAAAGATGTCCTTAGTTTATTCCGACATGAAAGTTCGTCGATCATATAAAATGTAATTTGATTCTTCACAACTAACTACAGAATACAAAGAGACAGCAAATTCTAATTATCATCAGTATTGTACTATACCCATAAAATCATAAAAATTCAATTTAAATCTGTTGAGTGTAAAACACAATTTATATGTTATGAAACTTACAATTTTAACTTCTTTATTACGAAACAGCACAAAACATAAACTAATTATTTAAATTTGCGGGAATAAAATAAAATTTTTTAAATATGATTAATAGTTCATTGATTTTCTTAAGTAGTTAGATAAACTAAAGAAAAAAACACATGTAATTATTTAACATAATTTTAACATAATTTTTAAAACAGATTTTAAAGAATACCAAACTCAAAAATGTGTATTGGATGCTTTAAAATTTTATTTTTATCGACATGTTAGCCTTTACAAAGACAATCTTAAGACAAACTTATTTTCTGTTTTTAGGATAGTAGCAATCATCATATTAAAACTGAACGTTATCAATCATAGTGTTGGATTAAGATTTTTACTAACCTAAACACTTTAATGTAACCTAAATATAAGTGATATAAAATTTCAAATAATTAAGTCAAAATTATAATGTTGTTCCACTTCTTACTTTATTGTGTAAATTATTCATATTTCTCCATGAATGCAATTCTAGTTACTTATTTTCACGGAATTAAGTTCCAAAAGAAAAAAAAAATACACCCTTTTTTTTCTTTTCTTAATCTAGATCGTATTTTATTTTCTGCATTGTTTGTGAATTCATAAATATTTTACAAGAAGCTATTGGAATTTCATAGGAAAATAAATTTCCTGGATTAAGAAAATTTGATACGTATTTGTAAAACCATTCTAGGAAATTTTGAATGAACTACTGTTTTAATGACGTAATAGACAGCAAACCATAGCATCGCTTTTTTTATTTTTTAATCTAATGGAGCTAGCTTAGATTCTTTGTCTTTTTTATTCCGTAATATTTATTAGCTGTGGCAATACATTTTTCAGCCAATGAGGACGAAGAAACGCGAAATAGGATCCTCCATTGTTCCAGATCAGTGTTAATCTCACCTTTTGCGAATCAACTCACACCTCGCCGTAAATATCGTGTGTCCGTAATTCAATGTAGCCGCGAATCAGCGTATTTCCTTTCCACGAGAAACCTCTAAGTGCTCTGTTTTGCATCGACTTACTTGACATCAAATGCCCGCTAGACTTCTCAGATTACGAACGGATTTTTTTTAAGGGATTCTAAGTACTAAAAAAAAGATGCTGTTGAACAGGGGGTGGCCAACCCTCGGCCCGCATGTGGCCCGCGATATTTATCACTCTTTTACAAAATATATTGATTTTATAAATATAAAAAATACCTTTCGAAAATATTTGTTCCATAAATCGTGTTCTATGAACCATTGCAGAGATTTGACAAGACCGTAATTCTAACCACAATGTGTAGCTCTCACCAGATTTGTCGAACAACACTTTTCAATATAGAACACAAGCATAGCTTCAAAAACAGATATTCTTCTGAACCAGGGGTGGTCATCCCGCGGCCCGCCTTGAACATTTTTCCGGCCCTCGAGATTTACCGCACTTTTACAAAATATATTTATTTTATTATGGCCAAAGTAGTGAAAACCAATGTATTAAAAAGTACATCATGTGTGCATCCCTATATTCAAAAATTAAGTGTCGAAATTATGAGAAAAAATTAACTTTGATTAAAATAGTATTCTTGCGAATATAGGGCAGATATTGCCTGTTTTATCGATGAGTCTACAGTTATGAGTTCGCAGAATAATTAAATTATAATCTGCGAACTCATGATGCGCGTCATCTTGGAACATCTAACATAGCAGGTTCTCTGTTTCACTTTAAGTGACGCATCCCTAGAAAATGTCTGTACTAGGTCTAAATCTAATATGGGGATATATAATTTTATATGCTGAGTTATGATGCATTTTCAAAGTTGCCCATAAGATCATTTGGGTTGGCCGCCCCTAGTATAGAAGCACAATTTTGAATCGGAGGATGAAATGTATGCTTTTGTTCGAAATCAGTTGAATTGTTGGCATGTTTTGTTTTACCCATGCGTCTATCCATCGAGCAATAGCTGTTTCTTGAAAAGATTAAATTCATTATCCCGATGTAACGGATTTGTTTGAGAAATTTGAATCGTTACACGTTACAAGATTTTTGAGTTCTGTGTTTTAGAACAATGATCTGTACAGTTTAAAGCAGGGGTGACCAACCCAAATGATCATGCGGGCCACTTTGGATATGCATCATAACTCTGCGGGCCTCATATAAAATTATATATCCTCATATTAGATTTAGACCCACTATAGGCATTTTTTGGTGGTGAAAAATTGAAACATCAATAATCAACTGTGCGTATCTAGAAATGGTCACTGAGTCACTGAGGTAGCTTAAAGTGAAACAGGGAACCTGTTATATTAGATGTTCCAAGATGCGCGCACATCATGAGTTCGCAGAATATAATTTAATTATTATGTGAACTCATAACTGTAATCATCAATAAAATAGGCAGTATCTGTCATATACTCGCAAGAATATTATTTTAAAATCAAAGTTAATTTTTTTCTCATCATTTCGGCAGTTAATTTTTGAATATAAGGACGCACACGTAATGTATTTTTTTAATACATTGGTTTTCACTACTTTGGCCATTATAAAATATATTTTGTAAAAATGGGACAATTATCACGGGCCAGTAAAATACTCAAAGCGGGCCACGGGTCTATAGTTAGTTGTAAAGTTATGTTTTTGCACATTAGAAGTAAGTCTATTAATAAAATTTTATTAGTACTTACTTGCTTTAGGATTCTGAAAACAATAGTTCTCCAATAGATTTTATTTATTTATTTGCATTTAGAATAATTTGAATTAAGGAAAATATTAACCGTGCAGATTTCTATCAACGTCTGTGAAGAGCATTATAATGCCTGCTTCTTAATTTAAATTCATTTGTCTTTCATTTTTAGTTACATTCATCAATCTTTATAATTGTTTCTCTTAATAATTTTATGCACACATGTAATTCATTTCTCTTGGTTCGTATTTTGAAAAGTAATTTAAACAACTGAGCGAAAAAAAAAAAATATGAAGCCTGCGAAAACTTATTTCTTTATTTCCTACAAGCATATTTTCCTTAATTGGTATATATTGGTATAATCAGTATTGTAAGATTTTTGGTATGCCTAGTGTATCGGTATAATCGGCATTGTATTGGATATATTGGTAAAATTGGCATTGTTTTGGTATATTTTTAGTATCATTATTGTTTTGGTATATTGATAGTATCGGTATTGTATAGTTATATAGGTATAATCGGTATTGTATTTTTATATCGGTATAATCGGTATTGATTTTGTATATTGATATTATTGGTATTGATTTTGTATATTGATATTATTGGTATTGATTTTGTATATTGATATTATTGGTATTGTATTGGTACATTGATAGTATCGGTAATGTATTGGTATAATGGCATCGTATTGGTATATTGGTAAAATCGGCATTGTATTGGTGTAATGGGCATTTTAATGGTACATTGGTATAATCTCCTTCTTTCATTGCCTTTCTTCTTACAAATAAAATTTTCTTGATCATTTTATCTATAAATACTCTTCTTTACTTTGGTGTGCAGGTTTTATTTCTACATAATCCCTTTTGACTCGATGTTGTTAAGTAGCCTGGTAACACCGAGTCAAATGTGATTGTTAGAAATAAAACAGCCAAACGAACAAACATAAATTCGAAAAAACCGGTCAGGCTATTTTCCATCGCATTTCCCGGCATTTTCCCCTCCAACCATTTGTAACTAGTCCCTCTTTATGTTAAAAAGTGAATGAACAAAAAAAAAAAAAAAAAAAAAAAAAAAGAAAACAATTTTGTTGCCGCGCGATCCTCATCAGAGAGTTGTCGTACATGCATGAAATCCCCTTTTCGTGGGCCAAACATGACATGTCGCAGACGCGGGAGTAACAGGCATGTGTTTCTTCTGTTCTACATTAAAGCGGGGTGGAGGGGGTCTTCACACAGATGCGGTGTCGGGCCGCATTTGCGTTTGTGGAGTCACCGGGCCGGAATAATGCCGCTTCTTAAATGCAGAGCTCTTTTCTTCGCCGATCTTTGTTGTCGACGTCATTACTTCGGCCCTATTGGCGTGGTCCACCCCTCCTCACGTGTCATGTACCCCCACCCCCTCCATCAAGAAATTCGAAGGAGGGAGGAGAATAAAGGTAAACTTTTTATCAGCAAATGACTGTTGATTCTAAATGTGAATAGTCATTTCTTTTTTTTTTTTTGTAGTTGTTGTTGTTGTTGATGTCGTAATACGAGGAATCAGTGTGAAATCAATTTCATTATATATTTTTTTTTTAAACTTATCCTAAGCTGAATACGTCTTTTCCAACTCTGAACAACTTTTAATCAAATTTTAAGATTGTAATGAAATATTTAATGTAATGAAATTTTAATCTGTAGTTCAAAAAAAAAAAAAAAAAAAAAAAGAAGAAAAAAAGAGGTATGAAAGATGACCAAAAATGTCGAAAAGAATGTATATTTATAATATCAAACATTTTTGTCACTATTATTTTTTTTTTTTGTTTTTTTAACACTAAGTACTAAATACATTAATCTAATTTTGAAAAAATAATTTAATTTCTCGGGTAATTTCAACAAATTAAAGAAAATTTTATAAATGAGTTCAGAATTTTATAAATGAGTTCAGAATTAAATTGGGGCCTATAGCCGAGTGACTAGGGTTCCGGCACTCTGTATCACAGGTTTCGGGCTCGATTCCTTGCGGTATCATGGATGCTTATAGTAGTTCTGAATGTGTCTTTTATGTGCTTTATCGTTACTTTTATTTTTTTTATGGTTACTTTAAATGTGTCTAATGTGACAGTAGAGAGTTGGGCGTAGGTTGACAACCCTACGCCGTAAAAAAAAAAAAAATTCCTATTTTATTCCTGCCAGTAGATTTTATAATAACTGGGAATGAGTTAGTTGTTAAATTAAATTTAATTTCGTAAATTATGAACTAAATAGATTTAAGAATTTTTTAAAAATCAGAATCATATGAAAAGGGTGAACTAAGATATATTCCATCAAAGAACTAAATCATAATGGAAACAATTTTGTAATTTTGTATTTTTGTCCCCAATAATTCAAGGACATCCTTTATATGTTCTAGGTATAACATAGTAGAATATAGTTTATTATTAAAAGAACAAAAATAATTACAAATATGTAAATTTTAAATTAAGATTAGTATAAAAATCAAGCAAATTAAATAAATCTTCCTCTTATAAATCATAGAATTGATTTTAATGTTTTTCAATAGATAAAAACGCAAAGTCTTAATATATTCGTTTTGCCGGGGGGATTACCGTTATTTATGTGATATTAAGTAATATTGAGCTATTTACGTGATATTGAGTAATATTGCATTTACTAGTGATACTGAGTAATATTGAGTTATTTACTAGTGATATTGAGTAAGAGAGTGATACTGAATAATATTGAGTTATTTGCCAGAGATATTGAGTAATATTGCATTATTTACCAGTGATACTGAATAGAATTGAATTATTTACCAGTGATACTGAATAGAATTGAATTATTTACCACAAAGTAGAAAATGTAACCAACTGCACAAGTTCCTGATACCCTACACTTATATTACGGGTTAGGGTAGTGTAATTTTTTTAATTTTTAATTTATTATTTTTTTTTCGGGATAACAACTGTTCGACGTTTGTGTATTGTATCAAGAAAACTCAAAACAATTACTGTACCTCATGCGAATAGTAGGAATCGTATTATTGTCTTATTGAAAGATAGTTAAAATATTCTACCATTAAACCTCGAATAAGACATAAAAGTTCGAGGTTTAGAATAATTTTGAATATACATCAAAATTCGAGGTTTAAAAAAGTTGTAAGAAGGTTATATTTTTCTTTGTCATCTTGGACCCTTTAAATAAACTGAAAACTATAATTAATTTTTATACGGTCCCTTTATTTATTTATCAGCATTGTAAAAAAGGAAGATAAAAAAACATCTTCTAGAAGTCTATTGAACGGGCACATTTAAAGCCGAGAGAAGACAAATCCTCTGTTCCCAACACACTCCGACACTATTTCTCCAACCGCGGCGCTATCCAGTTTCACATCTTCTTCCATCTCAAAAAAAAAAAAAAGGGGGGATTTGGAAGAGAGAAACATACCTGTTTCGGATGTCACCTCGGCGGCCAACACATCTCGTGCTTCCTCCGGGAAGAAGCAGCGTCCAATCGGCTTGACGTGCGCTTCCTCTCCTCAACAGGACAGATTATGGAAATGCGACAGAGGTCACTCCGTGTCGCGCTCTGTTGGGTGTGTTTCCAGAGATAAGATCCCAATTCTGAGGACAATAAAAGTATGTCTCTTCCCCACCTACTGACAGAAAACAAAGTGGGGAATAGAAGTAAGCTTTTAAAATAAACAAGACATTAATGATAATAACAAGTGAGTTGTGAGAATAGAACATATAAATTCTTGCAGTTTGCAAGGAATTTAAAATATGCAGATTTATTTATAGAGAATTATATAATTTTTCTTGATTTACTAACAGAGATATCTAAAATAAAATGTTTTTTTAATTATTGCCACTTTCGTAACTTAAAATACTACATTTTTATTTATTTATTTATGCAGCTGTATGTAAACAGAAAGTTCATGTTCTATAAAACCCTTATTAGAAATATTTTGGTCTATGGCTCTGAAACTTGGTCTTTGGCAAGATCTGATGAGGGGCTATTCTTGGAGTTGTTAGGAAAAGTGATTATCAGAGAAAGCGGTACAACGCAGAAATTTATAAATGCTATAAAGACCCAGGTGTTATAAAGTTTATTAAGATCAATAGATTATATTCGGTTGCTCATGTATTTAGAATTAAGGATTTAAACCTGTAAAAAGGTTCGTTTTGGCAAAGCCACAGGGAAAAAGAGGAAGAGGACGACCCATGTTGCGATGGATAGACGCAGTCGAAAAATATTTTGCTGTATTAAAGGTTAAGAATTGGAGGACCCTTGTCACCCAGAGGAATACATGGAAATCTCTTCAAAGGAAAGCCTTGGCCCACTTTGGGATGTCATGCTGATAATATAAACAGAAAGGTGGCTCCCTTCTTTTATGAAATACTTTTAGCATTTTCAATCAATCAATATCTGTAAATTTATTAATTAGACTGTCAATTTTATTTGACAACGCTGCCTCTTATGGATATTTCTGGAGGACTTCCTTTACGTGACATCAATGGTTTTTTTTTTTTCTAATGAGAGATCATTTAGGCTTCTACTCGACAATCCATGAAACAACTCATCTTATTTTATTGTCTATTTTACAGGGGTTTGGTTTGGTCTGACAACAGAGCTACAATTGATTATGATTTTGTTATACTCAAAGGATTATACTATAAGATCTTCAAAGAGTGTTATAACTGCTTACAGAAAACACCATTATCTAATAGGCGTGGTTTGATTTGTCGCTCTACAGTCATTTTGTGCACATTGTGGGCAAATTAATCAAGGACTTACAGTTTAAAGTGGATTCCGAACCTCTAACAAACATCCATGCATCCGTCAGAATTCGAAACTCCCTGTGGTTTTATAGGGAGCATTACTTCAATAAGTCAATATGATTTCGCGCTACCGCTGCAATTTAGAATAAAGCCTCCCACATTTATCTGGTAAAAGACGTGAACCTTAAGTTCATCAACTATCAAGTTCCTAAAAATATTCGGCCTACTTACTGGACCAGCCCGTATTCATCGTAGAAGTCAGAAGTTTGGCTCTATTCTCTTGTGAGTTTTTGAACCGAGATCTTTAATCTCAAGAAGTTAATTTCATGCAATGCATTTGTGTTTGGACTGAATGCAAAATAATTACATAGTCACTCTAAGGACATTGAAGAGGCAAAGACAACAAATGCGTTGCTGGTGTAATTCAGGCGTATAAAGTATGTTGCTCTCAAACAATCATCCTCATTTGAATTATCATCTCATACTTATTTAAATATAGATTCAATATTACTTAATGGTAATTAACAAAAATTTGAAATATTGCATTGAATGTACACATGATTTAAAAAAAGTTCAGTTTTAAAAGACATTAAATTTTTCATTGAAATGATAAGTTAAACAATATTTAGCTTTCATAAAAATTGAACCAGAGAGTTTTAAACCTTCCTTTAATGCTCTCCCAGCTGAGTTATTTCAGCATAAAAGCAAAGTTTGTGGTTAAAGTGCTTGTCCCTTTGTCATTTTCACTGGAGTTAGCCTTTAAAAACGTGGATCGGTAGTATATATGTAACAGAGCAATATATTATAGAACAATCAAAATATTATAGAACAGTTGAAAACAAATAAACGAAAATTGTATATTTTAATCATAAAGATAATATATATTTGTGATAAAATAAATATAATTTATTCTTAAAAATGAAATAACTTCTATAATATCTTCTTTCATTGTTGATCAAAGATTACTTTTTATAAGCCTCACTGTTGAAAAAGTCTTTTAACACAGATATGGTTTGTTGTTGAAGAAGTATCTATCTTTGTTAGCGGTTGTATCATTGAAGAACACATTACATTTAAAATTAATTTTACATTTCATTTTAAAATTAATTCTCAAAATTTAAAAAAAGGGGAAAATATATATAAGCATCTGGCCTATATGCAGTTTACCCCTAAAGTTCAGGATTTAATATAAGCATCACAGCAATCTTTAAAAAAAAAAAACCCTATAGAATTTCAATCGGTTTTCTTTTCTTAAAAAATTTAATTTTCACTTTGAAATAAAATTAATTTTGCTTTCACCAGGCGATTTTTTAAAACAATTTAATTCTTATATATTTATGTCATTATTAAATAATCGTTGTTTATTATGTATAATAAAACTCATGACAGAAATGTGAAAAAAAAAAAAAAAAAATCATGACAGAAATGTGAAAAAAAAAAATCATGACAGAAATGTGAAAAAAAAAAAAAAAAAAATCATGAAAGAAATGTAAAAAAAAAAAATGACATAAATTGGGGAAAAAAAAAAAAAAAAAAAAAAAATATCACGTAAGAAATATAAAAAAAAAAAAAAAAAGCTCGTGAAAGACATTCAAGAATTAATAATATTTACAAAAAAAAACTCGTGAAAGAAATTTTAAAAAATTAGAGATTTCAGTAAAAATGACCGAAATTGGACATGATCAAGGACACGAAAGTCCCTTGCTCCTCAAAACTATACCCATCTATTTTATGGTGAAAATTTTTTAGAGTCGGATTCTTTAGACTCTTTTAGAGTCTGAAATCGGATTTTTATTCCGACTACCGACTCCTGCAAAAATGCTCGGCTTCCCACTGTTTTTAACCACGCCATGATTAGACAAGTTGAATTACAATTGCATTAAAATTAATTTTGTTTGCATTGAAACAGAACTATTTTAAATGAAAGAGAGAGAAAAAAATGACAATAATTGTTTCTAATAACACGAACATTAAAATATGTCACCAAGAGTACGAGGAAAGTATTTCGAAGGAACCGAGTGAACCCGGACCGAATGAAGAAGGTTATGAAATGGATTTCCGGGTGGGAAAGAGATTTACGAGGATGGTAACGCATCGTCCATCAGTCGCTCGCAGCTGGCAAGGACTGTAGCAATTTGTAGGCGCGTAATCGTCGCCAGTTGAAAAAACGGAAAAAGAAGCGCTCGTTCCGGCTCCTAAAACCTGGCTAATTGAACGAATGTGTGTGGTCTCGCTGTCCGGAAATCCCATCCCCGGTAAAAAAGTGTCAACACACCAAAACGTTACGGCTACCAACTTTTGACTTGCTTTTTCACAGGGCTTTTGGGCTTTGCATATTTCTCTTCATGCATCTACAATTTAATAATTAAATAAGGATATAATTTGAAATATTATAATTATTATATGTTATAGATAATATATCTATAACATTCTCTTGGGCTTTGGCTTCATTCTTGGCTATTATGTATACTTCTTGGATTTTTTTTTTCATACACAGTCCAGAATGAAAAAAAAAAAAAAAAAAATTTATAACTCCATACCCACCAAAGTTTAAAGACTACTACTACACTACGCTACACCACACCACACCACACCACACTACATCACTGTGCCTAGAAGCTAGCAACTCGCCCATTCAGGCCCCCTTCATTCTTGGCTGCCATTTGGAAATCAATCTTTGTTTCGCAGGTTTTTTTAAGAAATATATGTCATCATCATCAGTGGCGCAACAGCCCCATAGTGGTCCAAGGCATCTGCCTACTGGCAGATTTCAAGACAGATTTTTTTTTGGTTTTTAAGGGGTAGGATTGTCAGCCATACGCCCAATGCTCTGCATTCATATTAGACCGGGACCTACAGTTTAAAGTGGATTCCGAACCAAACATCCAAGGATCCGAAACCTGTGGCACCGAACGCCAGAGCAGAAATATACACAGGGATATTTAATCAAGGCCTTTGACAAACGAATATTGAACCCAAAATCAATTTAGTAAATTTTCGTAGTTTCTAATCGTTTACGCTGAATTATTTCAAGATGTATTCTTTCTGAAAAAAAATATTTCAACAAAGAATATGTTTTGAAATGGATAAAATAACCAAACAATTTGTTTGAAATCGTTGAAACTTATCTTGGGAAAAAGAATTTATTCAGTCTTTCATATTTGCTTTTAGTTCGAAACAATTAAAAATTGCAATACTCTTGAAAGCATTTTATTTTATTTAAAAGAATCTCATTAAATTATAAATTTAATGAAAGCAAATACGTTGATGCTAATTAAGTAAAGAATTTAAGAGGCGGAATAACGCATAAATTCTAATTTGGCTGGCAAACACTTAGACAATTGTCTTTGAAGCCTTAAGGCAAGTGCTGCACCGACGTTACTCACTTAGCATTATCCGTTAGGTGCGTGAAGTTAAGTTACGGACGCGGAGTAACAATATTCCAGCAACGCTCTAAGATCATGTTAAACCGGGACCTACCGCTTAAAGTGGATTCCAAATCACTACAAACGTCCATTGCACCTCGCCCCGACTCGAACCCGAAGTACCCAGCGCCAAAGCGCTAACCACTCGGTCATTCAGGGCCCTTTCCAAGAAATATACGAAGGGATATTTAATTGAGCCCTTTGACAAAAAAATATTTAATTCAAAATCAATTTAGTAAATTTTAGTATTTTCAATCGTTTAGTGATTTTTATTTATTTATTTATTTTTTTCATACTAGGACTTTATGCTGAATTATTTCAAGACATATTTTGTTAAAGAAAAATATTTTTATAAGTAAAAATGTTTTGAAATGAATGAATAAAAAAAACCAATTAAGTTAATTTAATTGCTTTTCCTGTTAAGTCATTTGAAATCTTTGAAGTTATTTTGGAAAATTGGAATTATTCAGTCTTTTATATTTGTTCTTAGTTCGAAACAGGTTTAAAATTGGAATGCCAGTGAAAGCAAATTTATAGTTAAAAAAGAAAATTCTAATTATTTTTCTTTGAATTTATTCAAAAATTTCCTTATAAAATTAATGAAAGGAGACTTGTTGATGTTAATTAATTAACGATTTTAAGGGGCAGAATAATACATAAATTTTAATTTGTTCTTATTGTTGTATCATTTCAGTTAAAGAAACATCATTAAACACACATTCTATTCTAGTGGCATGATACATAATCGATTTCTGTCCGATGATTTTTTTTTTTAAATTGTAAGGTTGTGATATTTTTCCCTGGAGAAGTGTGTGTTTGGTATGTCGCTCTACGGTCAGTTTTTGCATACTTTGGGCTAATTAGACCAGGATCTACAGTTTAACGTGGATTCCGAACCCCTTCATGACACCGCCAGAATTCGAACCTGCAGTCTGTGGTACCAAAGACCAGCAAACTTAGGTAGGAGATAGGCTTTTATATGTTTTTTAGATTCATACAAAATTCCTCATTAAGGCACGACGAATTTTCCCTCAATACAACGACAGTGCAAGGCAGCTGCTTTTTAAGGCCCACCCGGAAAAAAACAGATCATCCATACATCCAGAAATATTGAATTCTATTTTTAAAATTATTTATAGTTTTTAAATAGTTTTAATTAATAAATATTCGTGCAGCATTTTCATTGATATGCATTATTCAATGTACATAATCACCTATACCGTTGTGACTTTTATAATCCAGAAAAAATAACACTCCATCCTCCTAGCTGATATTTCAGTTCTGAGACTTAAACAACAACAGAAGCGACTCATTACATGATTAGCTATTTTCATAAGGATTGAAAAGCGATGAATATAATCACCACTGTTCACTTCAATCGCACCGTGATAAGAATTTTTATTTTATTTTATTTTATATCATGTGTGAACATGATGTTCTCCTGGTTAGGGGTCTGTGACGTTACCCGAAAAAGGGATCAAGTAAATAAATCTCCATTTCAAATTTTTGCCGAAAATGGTACTTTGGGCTCTTAACTCTTGAAATGCTTCATGAATAACGTTAATCTTAAGGAATTTTCTGGAGAATTTTATTTATTGAAGTGCTTTGTAGTATGGTTTTGAAGCACTTTTCTTGTCTTGGCTTGGGATTTTAAACATTTGAATTTTCCATGGCTACAAGTACTCGTAGTGGCGTTGATCAATTCCTTCTTTTTCATATTTATTTTCTTATTCATATTATTATTTTTATATGTTCCTCTTTTCATATTTATTACTTTTGGAATATTCCGGTGCCTTTTGAGTTGTATTGTGCTTTTTATTGTATTTGGAATACTTATTTATTTCTTGCCTAGAATTTTCAAACTTTGATATATTCATTTTGCTATTGAATGTGATAACGTTCCTTTTAGAATTTGGAATACTTCCTTCTTCATTTACGACTACGTTTATTTACATTGTTCAAGAATCTCTAAAATAAATATACATTTCTGTATATTTCTTTTAGAGATTCTTGAACAATTTATTCTTCATGAAGTTCTTGATCTATTCAACATTGCTATATTCATGTGGCTGAGACCTGAAGGGACGAGTGGCTAGCGCTCTGACGCTTGGTATCACAGGTTTCGGTATTCGAGTCCCGGCGGGGACATGGATGTTTGTAGTGGTTCGGAATCAGCTTTAAACCGTAGGTCCCGGTCAAACAGGATCGTCGAGCGTTGCGGGGGTACTGTTACTCCGCGTCCGTAGCTTATCTTCAAGCTCCACGCACCCACTGGGTAGTAGTAAGTGAGTAACGTCGATGCAGCGCTTGCCTTAAGGCATCCAAGACAACTGTCTAAATGTTTGCCAGCTGCATTAGAACAAAAAAATATTCATGTGGCTATAGAATTTCGCCATTCTTATAGAATTTCGCCATTCTTATTCCAATCAATTGCTTCATATATCTCATGCATTATTATTAAACATTGTTATATTCCTGAGTTTATTCATCCGTTCTCGAATGTTCACACATGATAAGTTGAAAATTTGTCGAGTAGATTTCAGTATTTTTTATTTTAATTTCTATACGAAAAGTACAACAGGAGCGTTTCCTTTTCTTTTTAACAATGTTTATGCAAAAGCAGCTGACGGAATGCCACATTTCGTAATTACGCGCGTGAAGATGGAAGCAGCTCCCGTTTGTTTTCTGCCACACTGTTGCCAATCTTGGGTATCGTAAATCTCGCCTTGTTTTTTGTTCCGGGGGTGCTTTTTTCGGGAAGGCAAATTAGGCGTGTTGGCAAATTCCGCTCCCGGACCACCGGAGAAGTGGAGAAACAATTTTAGGAGGGCTGTCACATTTCGCGCCCATAATTTCTGCACGGGAGTGTTTAACTCCTTTTATTTTCAAGGAGGTGGAGGAAATAGCATCGTTTGGGTGGAGGATGTTTTTAGAAAATAAAGGGGAAGGGGGAATGTGTGCTTTTTTAAAAATTATTAATGTTCATTAATTACGTAAAATTTCAAAACGACTACTTGTTTTCAGAGCTAGTTAGCGCGGTTGTTTTCCAAAGATGCATTTTTTAAAAATGCGTTTACATGAGATGGATACGATTTAAACAAGCTATTAATTATTGAAATTAATAATGCTCATTAATTACATAAAATTTCAAAAAGACTGTTTCCAAAGCTGCATTTTTTAAAATGTTTTTAGACGAGATGGATACGATTTAATAAAATTATTAATTATTAAAAATATTAATGCTCATTAATAAAATAAAATTTTAAAATGACGAAATGTTTTTATAGCTGATTATTACGACTATTGTCTAAAGTTGCATTTTTTTAGATGTGTTTGCATGAGATGAATATGATTTTATAAAATTTTTAATGTTCATTAATTACATAAAATTTCAAAATGACTAATTGTTTTCATAGTTGGTTAGCACGACTATTTCCTAAAGTTGCATTTTTTTTAGAAGTATTTACGTCGATACGATTTAATAAAATTATTAATTATTAAAATTATTAATTATAAAATTATTAATGTTCATTAATTGTTAAAATTATTAATGCACATTAATTACACAAAATTTCAAATTAGTTTCATAACTAGTTAGTACAAACATTTTCAAAAACTACATTTTAAAAATATTTTTACATGAGATGAATACGATTTAAAAAATTATTAATGCTCACTAAGTATATAAAATTTCAAAATGATTAATTGTTTTCATAGCTACTTAGCACGGTTATTTTCCAATTTGCATTTTTTTTAATGTTTTTACATGAGAGGGGATATGATTTAATAAAATTATTAATGCTCATTTATTACATATAATCTCAAAATGACTAATTGTTTTCATAGCTGGTTAGCACGACTATTTTCCAAAACTGTTTTTTATAGATGTGTTTACATGAGATGGATACGATTTAATAAAATTATTAATGCTCATTAATTACATAAAATTTCAAAATAACTAATTGTTTTCAGAGCTAGTCAGTATGGTTGTTTTACAATTTGCATTTTTTAAAAATGTTTTTACATGAGATGGATACGATTTAATGAAATTATTAATGCTCATTAAGTATATAAAATTTCAAAATGACTAATTGTTTTCATAGCTACTTAGCATGGTTATTTTCCAATTTGCATTTTTTTAAAAAGCTTTTACATGAAATGGATACGATTTAATAAAATTATTAATTATTAAAATTATTAATGCTCATTAATTACATAAAATTTCAAAATAACTAATTGTTTTCATAGCTCGTTAGCGCGACTATTTTCAAAAGCTGCATTTTTTTAAAAATGTTTTCACATGAGATGGATATGATTTAATCTAATTATTAAAATTATTAAAAGTTACTAATGCTTATTAATTACGTAAAATATCAAAATAACTAATTGTCTTCAAAGCCTGACTGACTTCTTACATTAAAATATCATGAAATCAATGGATATTTATTTGGATTCATATTTGAGTTTACGACATAAAAAAAATCATGATAAAACATAATTTTGGCTATCTAAATTAAATGAACATTTATGAATATGTAGTCGAGACAAACAATCAGAAAAGTTTTTTTTCTTAAAAGTTTGGAATCTAATATATATATATAGAATTCATAGGATGGTACCTACTGCAATCTGATTACAAGAGAACCCAGAGAAAAAGTCGAAAACAGTTTTCTTGCAACTTTTTTTGTCAGGGAGACCGTTAATCCACTCTTCGAAGGAGTTCATCCTTTCCAGGCAAACGATTTCTAGGTAAGGGGAGAGGGACGAAACCCCCTAATCCTTTCGGGTGAAGTTTTCTGGGAAATGTCATCCCCTAAGCAAACTACTTTTGCGCCATGAATCAAGGGATATCCACAAGTTACCGATTTCGAATTACTTCGACGGGCAGATGCTTAAGGTTAAGGCGGCCAATCGTAAACTATGCAAGACCCATTAATTGTGGAAAAAGGGAGGCGGTAGGATGGAATTGCACAAATGATCTAACCGCTAAGTCATTTTGAACAAATTACGACCTCTACCGGAAAAAAATAAATAAATAATCAAATGATTTTGAAGTAGCTCATTGTTATATAAAGCATTTCAATATTTTGTGTTCTTATAAGGGGAAAAAACCTTCTTTTGTCAGTTATATATTTTATCATCATCATCATCAGTGGCGTAACAGTACCATGGTAAGCCAAAGCCGTCGCCCTGCTGGCATATTTCTATACAGTAGATGTTTTCTTTTTACGGGATAGGGTTATCAGACCTACGCCCAGCAGTCATATTAGACCGGGACCTACGTTTTAAAGTGGATTCCGAACCACTACAAACATTCATGGCACCGTCGGGACTCGAACTCGAAGCTTGTGGCACTGAGGCCAGAGAGCTAGTCACTCACCTATCATCCTCCTTTCCATATGTTTAGACTTGCCAAAGAATTTGAAGCTTTTTGCGTTCAAAAACGTTTTGATAGTTTTTCATAACAACATCAATATATATATATATATTGAGGAACGATATTTGGAAATTAAAACTCACAATCCTTCCTTCTCCTCAGTAGCACCCCATTGTGGGCCAAGGCCGTCTGCCTACTGGCAGATTTCGAGACAGAAGGTGTTTTCTTTTTACGGGGAAGAGTTTTCCCAAGAGAGAGCCCTACTCCCAATGCTCTGCAGTCCTATTAGAACAGGACCTACGGTTGAAAATGGATTCCGTACCACTACAAGCAGCCATGGCACCACCGGATGTCCTATGACATCGAGCACCAGAAAACCATCGAAAACCTATGACATCGAGCACCAGAGCGCTAGTAAAATTCACGATACTTATTTTAAATATATAGAAGCAGCAATTAAAAATTTATAGAGCATAGAAAGTAAATCAAATATACTAAAATAAATTTTTTGATTGGTTTTCCTGTGATTTTTTTTTTTTTTGAAAAGTTACACATTCAAGCCCCCCCAAAAAAAATCTTACAATTATAAACATATAGATTCCCTATTTCGCAGTTCTGAGTAAAAACAGCACATCAGACAGAGTTAAGTGGGGGAAAAAATAATAATGACAGTAAAACAAGAGGAAATGTTAGCGGCGAACAAACTACCCATTAGTCATCGGAAGACCACTCATCTGTCTGCAGCGAAATGCAGAAAGCTACTACTAGGAAGGAGGAAAAAAAAAGAAAAGAAAAAAGGTTCGAAGTTATATTCCATGAAGAACGAAACATATTTGAGTGAGGATTTAAACATCCCAGCACCTGCGCCTATAAATAATTCCCGCCGCGAGCTCTGCTTTCTTTTCCGCTTCTCCATGGGGAAAAAAAAGAGGGAAAAATTATCCAGAGAGTAAAAGCTGGAAGTGTTTAGGATTCAAGAATAGCTCAAATAAAACAAAAATAAAAATTAATTATTAAGGCAAATTATGATTGACATACTACTGTGCAAGAGAAGTAAGACCAATTACTATTTTTTTTCAAAAAGTATTTATTCTTCCAAATTTTTTTCATCGCATTCAAAGTAATCCCCTCGAGACACAAACCGCACTTATGACAACTTTTTTTCCAATCCTCAATGTATGCTAAAAAGTCATCGGCAGAGATGGCTTTTAAAGAGCGGTGCGATTCACGTTGAATCTATTCAATCGACTCAAAACGGTGTCCCCGGAGTGGTCTTTTGAGTTTAGGGAACAGCCAGAAGTCGCACAGGGGAATACGGTGGTATTCGAATGATATGGGTTTCATTTTTGACGAAAAAAGTCACGGAGAATCAATATAGTGTGAGCTGGCGCATTCACAGTTTTCGGTACCAATCGAGATTTGACGTGTTTGAAGGCCAAATTGGAATTGACCGATCCTTTTGAAATTCCAACATCATCAGCAAGGTCTCTAATTGTAAATAGGCGGTTTGCAAGCACAAAATCTTTAATTTTTTGGACGTGAGCTTCGTCGGTTGAGATTGGTGGTCGGCCAGAGGGCTCTTTATCTCAAACGCGTTCTCTGCCTTTTTTTAACTGTTTATACCACTTGTAAACATTTCTTTCCGATATAAGAATGCTCTCCGAATGCCTTCTGCAATTTTATATACGTTTCCGCAAAGAAAATGGAATGCAAGTTCTTTACTCAATTAATTGAGGCATTTCAAAAATCGCCGGAATCAGTTTTAGCGTCTCACAAAGCCAGGCGTAACTCAAACACTAATGAATATTTTGACGTCAAATTTCACGCAGATGTCAAGGACAAAGTCAGCAACTTAAAAAAAGAAAAAGAAACAAAAATGAAATTCTATAGACCCCGGGAATTTTAAATTGGATATTGGTCTTACTTTTTGGACACAGTAGTGTTTTGCTTTTATGAAGTTGAATACGAGGTGTTGTGTAAATTGACAAATAAATAAACGCGTTTTTTAAAATTAAAACACTCATTTGAAGCTTTTACCAGAGATACTTAAAATGTTAGGAGAGGAAATGTTTTTCCCTTTCCTCTTGGAGAAATTTTCGGAGCACGCGCTGTTGGAGCAGTTTTTACTTCCCTCACTGCAGGTCAGGATCATGTGGGGGATTAAGTGTTTGTTTTTACCCTCATCTTGTTCTTAGGACATGTTACGCGAAATATTTAACTACTAATTCATGGCCCTGGATTAGGAGGAGATTTGCAAATGGAAACGAAAGGTCCAGGACAGCTGTTGGCAGAAATTTGGGGATTCAGAGAGAAGAGTGTTTCAGAGATATTTCTCTCCTAACAGGAAGAGAGGATTTAGAAAAACTCTTCCGTAATACTCTTCCTAATACCTTTCGAAAACGTTTGTTCTATAAATCGTGTCCTATCAGCCGTTCCAGAGATTTGACAAGACCGTAATTCTTACCACAATGTATACCTCTCTCCAGATTTGTCGAACAACACTTTGCAATGTAGAACAGAAACATAGCTTCAAAAATAGATATTCTTCTGAACTAGGGATGGCCAACCCGCGGGCCGCCTTGAATATTTTTCCGGCCCCTGACATTTATCACACTTCTACAAAATATATTTATTATAAATGGCCAAAGTAGTGAAAACCAACGTATTAAAAAAATACATTATGTGTGCATCCATCTATTCAAAAATGAACTGTCGAAATGATGAGAAAAAATTAACTTTGATTTTAAAATAATATTCTTGCGAATATAGGACAGATATTGCTTGTTTTATTGATGATTTTACAGTTAGGAGTTCACAGAATAATTGAATTATATTCTACGAACTTATGATGCGCGCCCACCTTGGAACATCTAATATAACATCTAATTACGAAATAAAATGACTGTTTATGAATATGTAGTTGAAATAAACAAACAAACAAAAGTTTTTCTCTTATAAGTTGGGAATCTAATATGTATATATATATAAACACTGAAGTGACAAAAGTCATGGAATACCTCTTAATATCGTTTCGCCCGGCGAAGTGCAGCAACTCGACGTGGCATGGACTCAACAAGTCGTTGGAAGTCTTCTGCAGGAATATTGAGCCATGCTGTCTCGATAGACGTCCATAATTGTGAAAGCGTTGATGGTGCAGGATTTTGGGCACGAACAAACCTCTCGATGATGTCCCATAAATGCTCGATGGGATTCATGTCGGGCGATCTAGGTGGCCCAGATCATTCGTTGGAATTGTCCAGAATGTTCTTCAAACCAATCGCGAACAGTTGTGGCCCGGTGACATGGCGCATTGTCGTCCATAAAAATCCCATCGTTGTTTGGGTACATGAAGTCCATGAATAGCTGCAAGTGATCTCCAAGTAGCTGAACATAAGCATTTCCAGTCAATGTTCGGTCCAGTCGCACCAGAGGACCAAGTCCATGCCATGAAAAAACAGCCCACACCATTACGGAGCCACCACCAGCTTGAACAGTGCCTTGCTGACAGTTTGGGTCCATGGCTTCGTGGGGTCTGCGCCACACTCGAACCCTACCATCAGCTCTTACCAACTGAAATCGTGACTCATCGGACCAGGCCACGGTTTTCCATTCATCTAGGGACCAACCGATATGCTCACGTGCCCACGAGAGTCGCTGCAAGCGATGTCGTTCTGTCAGTAAAGGCACTCGAGTCGGTCTTCTGCTGGAATAGCCCAAGAAAGCCAAATTTCTCCGCACAGTTCTAACAGACAAGTCCCTTGTACGTCCCACATTGATTTCTGCGGTTATTTGACGCAGTGTTGCTTGTCTATTAGAATTTACGACTCTTTGCAGACGTCGCCGGTCTCGGTCGTTAAGTGCAGGCGGTCGACCACTGCGCTGTCAATGGTGGGATGTTATGCCTGAAATTTCATACTCTGTGGATCTGGGAATGTTGAATTCCCTAACGATTTCCGAAATGGCATGACCCATGCGTCTAGCTCCAACTAACATTCCGCGTTCAAAGTCTGTTAATTCCCGTCGTGCGGTCATCATCACGTCAAAACCTCTTCACATGAATAACTTGAACAGAAATGAAAGCTCTGCGAAAGCACTGCGCATTTATACCTGTTCTACGCGATGCTACTGCCATCTGAAAATTTGCATATTGCTATCCCATGACTTTTGTCACTTCAGTGTGTGTATATATATATATATATATATCATTCATAGGATGGAACCTATTGCAATCAGATTACAAGAGAACCCAGAGAAAAAGTCGAAAACAGTTTTTTATTAACTTTTTTGTTAGGGAAACAGTTAATCCGCTCTTCGAAGGAATTCATCCTTTTAATAATGAGTTAATATATTACAGTTAATTAATTAATTATCATTATTATTAAAGCGTCTGATTCTATTCTGAAATGGATTTGCGACATGAAAAGGTTACTTTCTTTAAAAAATCTTTAAAATTGAATTATGTCAGAAAATATTTTCAACTGCATATTCAAATGATTGATTTTTATAGAAATAAATGTATTGGTTCCCAATTAATGCATTTCACACATATAATAGATGTGCGTGTTTGTGTGTTACCATGTTAATTAAAAACTAATTCCATGTTGAATGTTAATTTTCAACGCTAAATTAAAAACAAAATAATACTTAGAGCTACTACCAAATGATAATTTGCCAATTTTTACCGTTATTTTTTCCCAATAAAATTTAGAAATTTAATTGGGAAAAAATAATATTTAATTAAATTCTTTATTTTATGAAACCGGGCAACTGAGTGTCATATCTTCAAGTAAATGATTAATTTAAGATTTTCTGAACAACTACTAATATCAGTCACTTTTTTTTTTCTATTTTGGGGCTCTCGTGTTCCACGAACAGCCCACTGACGGACGTGGAAGAGAGGGCATTGCATTCGGGGATGACTTTTAGAGGTAATTGTTCCTCTTTTGCATGTCGTATAAACAAAAACTCAGAAAAGTGCCCAACAAAAGGTACTTATCGATGTGAGGCACTTTTTACACAATAGCTATTCGACTCTCATCGTTTCGGAAAGTAACGTCTGCAATAGACGACATCAGCAAAATCGAATTTAGGACCTCCTGTAAGTGACAAATGGGTCTCATGTTAATGGCTATCAATAACTGTTTAACTCTTAAAAGTCAATTACTTAAAATAATGCTATTTTACAGAATAAACGTTTGATTCCCTTGAGTAACATCTGTGTTGCGCTTGCCTTAAGGCATCCAAGACCTAGCTGTCTAAGTGTTTGCCAGCTGCATTAGAAAGGAAAAAAAAAAAAAAAACTTTGATTTCAATATATCGGGTCATCAATGAGGAAGTTTGTAGCGAAAAAAGTAAAGTTGGCTGATAACTTACAAATATAAGGAATTATTTTATTCATCAAAGTATGCATCCATATTGTCTATATGCTTTTGCTATTTAAGCTGCAGGTGGTGTAAAACCCTGACGGGACGAGAGTCAATGAATTCCTGGAGGGCCAGTTTTACAGTATTGTCGGAATTAAATTGTTTTCCTATTAAAAAGTTATCCAAATTGCGGAAGAAGTGGTAGTCAGTGGGGGCTAGGTCTGACGAGTATGGAGGAGGATGATGATGAAAAAGTTCCATTTTCAATAGTTTTGCCACAATCATTTGTGCAATGTGTGATCTAGCGTTATCGTTCAATAATGTGGAAATCGATCTGTTGATGAATGTTTTTTTTTTTTTTTTTTCCCCAATGGCAAGGCAAGTACAAGAAGAATAAAAATAATATAACAAAAATAACGGGAAAAAAATATAAAAGAATAAATGTCCAGAAAATGCACAGATGACCGAAGTCATTGCCTTAAGAATTCTCTCGCACGCCAGTAAAGCGCTGTCTCCGAGTTGCCGTCAAGTACCGCACATCGTTGGAGGTGGTCTCTGTTCATTGGGTCACTTGAACCACATAGGGGGCAGCCAGGATTCGAAAATATTTTAATGCGATGGAGATGTTCTGCTAGACAGTCATGGAGTGCAACGTAGAACCACCTCCTCGTTGGTGCACACTAGGCAACGTTCTTGTAACGGCAAAGTGGTCTGCAGCTTCTGGCAGTTCTTTTTTTCTCTTTTAGCAATACCCAGCAATCCACGACGGCATGCTGTCGCCCAGTTTCTGTTGATGAATGTAGTTTGTTTTATTTTATTTATTTATTTAAAGTTATTGCTTATTTCGTTCAGTTGGTCTCAGTGTATTTCTGCTGTGATGGAGGAGCCAGATTTCAAGAAATCCCAATCAATCACATCTGCACTTAACAACCAAACACTCACCATTAGATTCTTTTACTCTTTGGAATGTGTTTTAGTGATTCATCCTCGTCCAACCACTATGGTGAACATTTGCGATTGTCGTATTGGATCCATTTCTCATCACAAGTGGCAATTCAATTCAAAAATGGATCAGATTTGTGACGAGAAGGCAGCATTTCCCTTCCATTTTCATTTCATTCCGTTCTATTTTCAACAAAATTAATTTAAAAAAAAGTTTTTAATATTTTTTTAGAGCTTACGACGATCTCTTTAAACAGGCGAGATGTGTAACTTTCTAAAAAAAACCCGGTTAAGTGTTAAGCCACTGTCAAATAATAAACTGTTAAAACTGGCAATATTAACTACAAATTTCACCCGTGCCAGCCCAATAAATAGTTTATTATTGATAGTTTAAATAAATTTTTATAGTTTCCCAGAACTAAATATTCGAAAATGTTTAACGTAAGGTATGTTTTACATTATTTGCCACCAAAAAAAAAAGTATAACTTATCAATATTTTAGAACAATTTGTATAATTAACTGAATACTTTTTTTTTTGAATAATTTAACAAAAACTTCATTAAAATTATTGTAAACTATTCCACATTCGGATCTCTCTTCATCAGTACTAATAGAAAGCAAGCAACAATTTTCACAACATTTGATCGCCTCTTGTATCATTTCAATCATTAAATGTATTATGTATGTATAAATGTATTCAATCAATAATGTAATAAATTTTTTTGTTTAATTTGAAACAATCCTCCCAATTTTTAAACAATTTGTTTATAAAATAGCACAACATTTTTGTAACTCAATTCCAAATATTAATAATTCTGTTTTGAATGATCTAGGTAACTATGATTATGACATTTCTGATTTCAAAAACCGCAAAAGACCTCGCGCTGTTCTGAAAATTATTCATTAACGTTTCGATATACTCCTTTCCGAATGACCATGCAATTTCTCCGCTGAGTCTCAATTTCCCCTCCAATCGTTTTTGTTTGTTTCTATTGTTTATTATTTTTTATTACCTTCTTAATAATAATAATAATAATAATAATAATATAAAAAAATTATATATTCATAAATTTTGTTTTATTAATTAATAAGAAATATAAATAATTAATAAGTTAATTTTTTTAAATAAATTAATATAATCTTTCTCTTTTTCTATCTAATCAATGGGCTTAAAGATTAAGAAACTTCATTCGCAAAGCAGTAGATAGAGGTTGCTAGGCAACTAAGGTTCTCCGTCAATCTGGCAAATCGCAAGATTGTAATTTGAAAGAATAACTCTATGTATCTTTTTTCGCCTTTTTAACATTGAATATTGAAGAATCTGTGCTATAAATCGATTAACAGAACTCTTCCTTCTAGTTTTTGGAAACCATGTTATGCTACTCATCTGATCCGGTTGAAGAATAAAGTAACTCTTAAATAAAATAATAAAAATAAAGAAAAAAAACCAAACCGTCTGTTGTCTCGAATTTACTGAAGGTGTCTCTTCTGCTGCGATGAATAATGGGCAGAAATAAAATATAAATCCTTCGCTTTGACCTTGGGGCATCATCCGCCATGATAAATGCCTCGAGTATTTCAATTCAGAATCGGATATTTAATCCATCGCAACAATATATCTTTTCCCCAAAAAAGGTGTAAAAATCAGAGTGGAACCATTACATGACCCAAGCGAAAGGAAAAAAAAAAAAAAAAAAAAGAATTCGCAGGTAGCGGCAGGGGGAAAGAAATCGAACAAATGTATGGCGAGGCCAGAGGTTGGAATTTTGCAAAAACAAAGCAAAAAAAGGCAGAAAAGAAGTAAATTAGGGAATAAATGGCTGCATTTTGGCGAGTTGGGCCTTTATGTTGGGGAAGCAGATGTCAAGCGTTATCGTTTATCAATGAGCGAACCTCTTCTTGCCGAGCCTCGACCTTTTCGGGTTACAAAAGAATATGTCTCATTTCTCTTCTGTCAGATGGCAACACTGCTGCGAGTGAGTCATCATGGTCGGACGCTATGGCTGATGATAAATGTCTCCGATGTGCAGTCGATCATATTAATGGAGTCCCAAAAGAAGATGTTACGGACGGTACAAAGCCAGACTAATGCTGTTTATGGCAATCTCCTTTTGCTTTCCATGCAATAGCAGCAGAAATAGCCGGTGGTGCGAGAAAATATTTCTCACTTGAATTGAAAATTGTTGACAGCATCTAAATGATTATTTGAGGTTTTCAAGTTTTTGCCTGGCTTTTTTTAAATGTATTATTTTTTTTTCTTATGTTTTTTTAAAAATATTTTTCGTTTGATAATTTTTTGCTTAAATAATTTTTTGTTTAGTTAAATAAATTTAAGTATTTCTTCCTTTTAAGTATTTAAAGTATTTCTTCCTTAAATATTTTAAGTAATTAAGTATTTCCATAAATGTAAATTCACCAATTTTCACCAGAGACTAAATAAGAGAAAAAGAAGCATTATCACGACACAAAAATAAGTATAATTATTAAGTATTTTAATTTAAAGTTTTTTCTTATTATTTCTTTAAATATTATAAGTATTTTTTCATTTTGAAAGTTAATCCAATGAAATTTCTTATATATTTTATTATTTTTATTGAGAAGAGAGATATTTATTGCTAATGGCTTCTTCTCATTAAAATATTTTAGCTTTTATATACCTTTTGAAATTCAATATTTAAGGAATTATGGTCCATTATTTTTGAAAAAAGAAAAAGTACATGAGATATAAATTTCATTATAATAGTTTGTGACTGAAGTAAGTAAATCATTTCATTAAATATTTTAATAATTATAAAAGTGTTTTAAGAGTAAAGTGATAAAAGTATTTATTGTTTTGTGTAGATATATGACAAATTTACAAATAAATAAATCTAAAAAATAGGAAAAATAAATAAACTCAAACATTTACTTTTCATTCAGATATCTTTCAAAACAAAGCTATTTATCTCTTTCCCTTTCAATTTATATATATATATACACTATGTGGAAGAAAGTGACGGGATACGACACTATAACGACATAAACCCATATTTATTAAAATTAATAGGAGGTAGGGCCTCCTTTGGCTGCAATCACAGCTGCCACCCTTCTGGGCATGCTTTCCACTAAATTATTGACAAGAGGAATTTCCTTCCAAATGTTTAACAGGAAATAAGGCTTGCTTTTTAGTGGGGGTAAGAGATGTTCAATCGGGTTAAGATCAGGGCTCTGCGCCGGCCACTCCATGCGTTTAACGTTGTTGTTCACATACCAATCAAGATTGCAACATGACACGTTGCGTTGTCGTCTTGATACCAGCAATCATCCATACCGTAACAAGGTAGGAAGGACATGATTGTCGAGAATATCACAGTATCTATCGGCATTCATCGCACCATCAACCTTCACCAGTGGGCCAGCCCCATACCAGGAGAAACAGGCCCATACCATCAATCCTCCTCCACCAAACTTTACAGTTGGGACGACACACTCGGGCAAAAGGCGTTCTCCTGGTAAACTCCATACCCAAACACGTCCATCGGAACGGAAAAGGATAAATCGTGACTCGTCACTCCAAAACGCGTTTCCAGTCATCCAGAGTCCAAGTACGGTGGTATTTCGAAGGCGCGCTTTCTTGTTGGTTTTCGTAATCAAAAGGCTTATGGGCCACTTCGAACGTCAAATTTATGGGCCTCGATACGAAAGTCTTGGTCGAAACGACCAACCTGTAAATAGCGATGTTATCCATGGAAAAAAGCACTGCTGGTGAGAACTGTAGGTCGTCCACTTCGGGGTTTGTTCTGACAGTGTCCCTCAGTCTTGTAGCGACACACAACACGTGCTACAGTTGATTTTGAGCAGTTACGGAGACGGGATATCTCCCTAATTGACACCTTGGCAAGATGCAATCCAACCAACACACCTTTTCTCGAACTCAGACAACTTTTCCCGTGGCGGCATCTTGACAAAAAACAACTTTAGTCGACTCCACAGAGTATTTATAGGATATGGCTGACACGTGATACCTATTACTGCGCATGTGTCAGCTATATTGTCGACTTTTCTACTTTTCGAGGAGTGTCCCGTCACATTTTTCCAGATAGTGTATATAGTCACGACACAAAAATGTGGTACATTTTATTTTTATTCATTCATGGAATAACTCTAGTATAGATATTTTTTGTTTAATTTTCAGTTTCCGTTATTAAAATTTAGTTCTGTGATTAAACTAAATTTCAGTCTCAAACTCAGGCCCGTTTCTGGCACAGACACAGAAATCTTCTACGGGCCTGATAAATCTGTTAAACAGGATGTCCTTCTCTTGAATTTGGCTGAGGAACGTGATGTCTCCCTGAGACTGGAGGGGAGGTGGTTGTGATGACTATTTGGTCATCACATAAAGTGCAGTGGGGTATCTTTTTGGTTCAATCTGTGAAACGCCAAATCTGCTTTTCTATTGGTCCAAGGTACTCTAGACATAGACATCAGCCAAAGCTTATATTCTTTTCCATATTCACACCGTTTCCTTCAACTGAATTTCTCCTCATTTGCTTCTCAATGCAAGGTTTTTGACAATACAGCAAAATTATGTTCTTAATGATATAGCGCCTTATCTCAAAGACTCAATTTTCAAGACTGACGTTCGCACAAATTTATTTTGCCTGTTGTTTGAAGAATCATCTTTCCGGCATTGTCAGAAATCTTCCTTTGTGAAGGGAATGAGGAGAAAGGCGACGGTGTGAATCTGGAAAATAATATAAGCTTCTGCTTGGCTGGCATGTACGTCTAGAGTACCTTGGACCGATAGAGAAAAAGCAAAATTGGTTTTTCACAAATAGAACCAAGAAGAACTTACTACACTGCACTTTGATTTGATCATCACAATGTTGAACAACCACCTCCCCTTCTCTCAGTCACAAGAGGATATCAAACTCCACAACCTTCCAGTCAAATGCAAGATAATGGCATCCTGTTTAACAGATTTCTCAGGCTCGTCTTTGACACAGTCTCAGTGTTCTTGCTAAACTAAATTTTAGTAACCGAAATTTAAAATGAAACTAAAAATTCTATGCTAAAGTTATTCCAAGAGTGAATAGTATACAAAAATGGGCCTCATTTTTGTGTTGTGACAATTTTTCTTTTTCAATCATTTAGTGTCTGGTGAGGGCCTTAGCGGCCAGGTGGCTAAGTGGCTAGCGCTCTGGCCTTTGGTATTTCAGGCTTCAGGTTCGAATCCTGGCGGTGGCATGGATGTTTGTTAATGTTTCGGAGTCCACTTTAAACTGTAGGTGCCGGTCTGCTTAACCCTCTTGGGCGCAAGATGACCGTAGAGCGATAAACCAAACCAAACCGGTGAGCGCCTGAATAGCCGAGTGCCTAGCGCCCTGGCGCTCGGTACTACAAGTTTCGGGTTGAATCCCGGCGTTGCCATGGATGTCTGTAGAGTTCGGAATCCACTTTAAACCGTAGATCCCGGTCTAACATCAAGCTACACGCGCTTATGCATTACCCAGCTTATCTTCAAGCTACACGCACCTCCTGGGTAGTGCTAAGTGAGTAACGTCGGTGCAGCGCTTGCCTTAAGGCATCCAAGACAACAGTCTAAGTGTTTGCCAGCAACATTAGAACAAAAAAATAAGTCCGTGATGAAAATTTAACGTTAACGCTTAACACTTATGGTTAAAAGACTTGGAAGACTCAGTTCTAAGCAACATTCGATACCATATCCGTTCAATTGATCTGCCCAGAATTCTATTCTAGAGTTATTCCAAGAATTAATAGTAAACTAAAATATACCCCATTTTTGTGTCGTGGCAATGTTTCTTTTTCAATCACTTAGTCTCTGGGGAAAATGTACGTTAACTTATGGTTAAAAGACTTGGAAGACTCTGTCCTTAGCAACACTCGACACAGTATCCGTTTAATTGATGCGGCCGGGGTACCAAGTGACATAATCCTCATCAGATATCATTGCCACCTCTTTGTGACGGAGCCAGTGTTGACTCTCGTGGTCTGCTCGTGTATCTTGTATAATCCACGCGGGGACTTTGTTGTAAAAACATTCTTCTTTGCCAGCCGAGAGAGACTCTGTTGACTGTGTAGGCCACTCAATTGAAAAAGCAGCAGACAACAATGATGCGATAACATCTTCATCCCTGTGACATGTTGACGCAGCTGCCGCGTAGTTAACTCGATCAATGGGTCTGCGAGGTATGCAACAATGCCTGGATGTTTGATTTGCTACGCGTATGTAAATTTGATACAGCACCCCCACCTCCCCTCCCCCTGTTCTTTTACTTTTGCATGCGATGTGAAGTTGTAAGGTGAGATAGAAAAACACATGCATAGGGTCACTTAGATCCGGGGAGGGAGGTAGAAGGAATTTTAGGAACCATCGGAAGGAAACAGGAATTGAAAAATTATAATAAAAAAAACTAAAATGGTGATTTTTTTTTTAATGACAACTATTCAAAAAGTTCTTAAGTAAAAGTTCATGGGGGTAGTGTTACGTAGCATACGTATCTTCAAGCTACAAGTGCCCATTGGGTAGTACTAAATGAGTAACAGCGGGGCAGCCCTTGCTTATGACATAAAGATTCACTGTCTCTGTATTGCCAGCTGCATTAGAACAACAACAAAAGATCATTGTTTTTTTTAATCAGATTAATTTATTCAAATTTAATAAAAGAAATATATTGAGGTATTTTTAAGAACATAAATTTACTAATGTTTTTTTAATAAAATGTTTTGTTTTATTTTATTGTATGAAATCTTATTTGCGTGGCATAATATCATTCTTGCCAAGTTAAATTTATGATGAAACAAATTAAAACTTTTATACAAATGTTATTTTATTATTTTATAATTATTATTTTAAAAAAATAAAATAAAAAAACGCTATGTTTAGGGCATCTTGACAAATGTTTTTGTAAACAACAATTTTATTTAATGAATTGCTCGATCAACAACTTGATCAATTCTTTTAAAATATGAACGTCATTCGTCAAAGGTACAATGTTACCGATGGCAAAAAAAAAATAAAAAAAATAAAATAAAAATAAAAAAACAGGTATTATTTCCTTTTTCTAATATTTCTAACGAGTAAATAATATGATATTTATAAAACTATACATTAACTTCAATCAAATTGCTGATCATCTTAAGACATGAAAGATTAGAAGAGGTGCTTATAAAACATCCCACATCACATTAAACATCATATGAAATGTGATGAAGAATTTAATTTCAAAACATCTTTAAAGCATAAAAGCTTATTTGCACTTATTTCCGTCTATAAAAGCAACTGCGTGACAATTCTTTGAGGGAACTGAAAAATTTGCATTTAAAATTAGTTTTCCTTTAACCAAAGAAACTAACGATTTTTTTTTTTTTTTTTTTTCCAATTTCTAAGCGTATGTAAATTTGATTCAGCACCTCCACTTAATCTTCCCTGTTCCTTCAGCATTGTATGTGAGGTGAAGTTTTTTTTTTCTCTTTTCTTTCTAATGCAGCTGGCAAACACTTAAGGCAAGCGCTGCACAGATGTTACTCACAGCTTGGTCTTGGATGCCTTAAGGCAAGACCAACCTGTCTAAGTGTTTGCCAGAAACTAGAATTTAAAAATAATAATAATTCAATAAAGCAGTGTTTTTTTAATCAGATTAATTTAACCAAATTATTAAAGAAGAAAAAAATTCAATAAGTGAAATTTTATTTGCGTGGCATAATATCATTCGTACCAATTTAAATTTATGATGATAAGATATAAATGATAGATGATAAATTTTTGATAAAATTAAAAATTTTATACAAAATTGTTATTTTATTATTTTATAATTATTTTAAAACATAATTTAAAAAAAAAGGCTATGTTTAGGGCATCACGACAGTTCTTTTAAAATATGAGCGTCTTTAGTGAAATGTACAATGTTACAGGTGGTAAAAAAAACAGGTATTATTTTCTTTTTCTAATATTTCTAACGAGTAAATAATATCATATTTATAAAAATATACATTAACTACTATAAAATTGCTGATTATTTTAAGACTGGCAAGATTTGAAAAGTTGCTTATAAAAGATAAATGAGGCCATTTTAAATTCTATATCAATTTACATTTGACCATATTAAACATCCAATGAAATGTGATGTATTTTTGACGAATTTAAGTTCAAAGCATCTTTATACTAAAGTTGGAATTCAGATAATCAGCAATTCGCTCGTAGTTAATGTCTATTTTAATAAGCGTAATAATATTTACTTTAAAAAAGTAAAAATAATTTATTTGCATTTATTTTAATCTGAAAAATGGAGTAATGAAGAGAATGGCAGTTGCATGGTAATTTGTTGAGTGAACTGAAAAAAATCACAGTTGAAATTAATTTTCCTTTTGGTCAAACATTATTTTTTTTTAAATTTGTTTTTTTAAAGCTATCATAACTTAATAATTATATCCATTTTAGACATCAGCAATTTAGATTTAAGTCAAACCATTGAAAAACCTCTGAAGCAACAGTTGTATGCTTACTCTGCATCATTTGAGCATTTTGATTTTAGCCTAAGGATGAACTTTGAAAAACATTAGTATCAACTCATTTCACCATGTCGTTTGAATGGATTTCGGCTACTTTGATTCTCTTTATTCTTTAATGTTAAAGAAAAAAAAGATTAATTAAATTAAAATTTCTGTGATGGAAAAAAAATGGTTTGTTTTTAACAATATTCCAAGTTTACTATTACATCATAATTTTAAGGAATACAATTTTGCTTACATACATTAATTCCTCGCCATTATTTAAAAGAAAGGTTCAAATCAATTACTAAGACGTCAACAAATATCAAATCGTGAAGAAAGAGGTTTTGGATTTAGAAGTTCAATTTTGATATCATAGTTGCAGGTATACATTTAAGAAAAAAATCATGACGTAAATCTAAAGATTAATAACTGTAATTAGCTGTAAGTCACTTTAACTTAAACAATTTTACTCAATTTGAGCAAATAATTCTACGATTTATTTTTGATGCAAGATATATACGTATATCCTATAAAAATAGCAGTAGCAAATGAAAAGGTACCAAAATATCATAGAATAGTTTAAGACAAGCAAAAGGAAATTGTACTTTTCAAACACAAAGATGATATATTTGTAATAAATTAAATCTTTTTTTTTATTTTTAATAATAGAACATAAGATCTTCTTTCACTGTTGATCCTAAACAGTTTCTTATAAGCCGCAATACTGAGTAAGGTCTCTCAACACTTAAGTTGGAATGCTGGTAATGCTCGTTGTATGACTCGTACTTCCGATCTTCAGTTTCAAGTGTTTTTTTTTTCTTTCTAATGCAGCTGGCAAACACAGACAGCTTGGTCTTGGAGGCCTTAAGGCAAGTGTTGCACAGACGTACTCACTTTGCATGACCCAGGGGGCGCATGTAACTTGAAGATAAGCCACGGACGCGGAGTAACAATGCCCCCGCAACGCTCTACGATCTTATTAGACCGGGACCTACTTTTTAAAGTGGATTCCGAACCACTACAAACAACAATGGCACCGCCGGGACACGAACCCGAAATCTGTGGTACCGAGCGCCAGAGCGCTAGCCACTCGGTCATTCAGGCCCCAGTTTCAAATGTTGCTCGTATGTTTTCTGCTCCTTAAAGCTTTTTATTTTTGTGTTTATACATACATATTTTCTGTGTTTCTGTGTTTATATATGTCTGCTATGTATTTACGTATTTATATGCTTCTATTATACATTTACGTATTTTTATATTGCTTATATTTATCACTTCCTAGTTAGTTCCCCTTCCTCTAACATTTTTTTTCTCTCCCTCCTATTAACTGTTTGTTTTAAATTTTTTAATTCCAGCTAATTCTGTGATATTTTATTTATTATATTTGAATTCTGCGCATATGTGCACAGAATTCTCGACTCTCCTATACAATCTAGTAGATTCCCCCACACCTGTTGGAAGGAATCGTATATTTTTATTAAAACAGTCGGGAGTCGAGAATTTTACACCGACTCCTGAATCCGAATCGCGTCTCCTTCAAAAATGCTTCAATCACGAATCCTTGTTTCTTGCCACCTCTACAATTCTGGCTGTGGAATGGATGTTAGTGAGTAGTTCGGAATCGTAGAAAAGGGACAAGTTTCAAGTTATTTTTAAATTACTAAATTATGACTTATAAAAAAACCTATCGAATTTTGCAGTTAAGTATTTTGATAACCAAATACAATCGATAACTGACTGACAGCATGTTTTAAGACCTATGCATGTGTGTGTGTTATATATTATCATTAAACCGTTTTGCTCACTATCATTTTTCAAACTATCCGGGGATTGTTTCCTTTTTTTGCCCCCTACTTTGTAGCCCTGTCTCCCAACAGAGCGTTAATAAGAACTTTAAAAAAGAGGATTAGAATTCAGGTTAATGTAAACTGCTTTCAACCTATTCAGCGAAGGAACACAATGGCAGCCGCAATAAAGGGACTTGAAATTGGCCTGCACCAAAGAAATGATAGGGGCCCATAGAACCTTCTCTTTTTTTTTTTTTTTTTCGTGCCACAGACAGGGGGGCTTTCTATTCAGGCGGAAACATATCCCTAAACCACATAACCTACACAAAACATTACATGCACACATCGTTTTTGAATAGAGATGTTATTTTTTGCGATGGTAATTTTTCTTTTCAAAAAACTGTTGCTACTTGGCGTCGCGGAGCCTTGGTAGTTGGCGTCGGTGGCGAGTTTAAGCCTTTTGAAATTTTACTTATTAGTTAGATAAATTTTTATATTATGAAAAATTAATAAACTGAGGTTTTATAGCTAAACTTCTCCGAAAATTAGGATATTTAAGTTCTTTCGGCAGAACTAAAAAAAAACCGCGTTATTATGATCCTTTTTATAACCAACAAACATATTTTAATGATGATAGTTCAGAAAATTGAAAGTTTTTTTTTTCTAATGCAGCTGGCAGACACTTAGACAGTTGTGTTTGATGCCTTAAGGCAAGTTCTGCACCGCCGTTACTCATTTAGCACTACCCAGGAGGTGCGTGTAACTTGAAGATAAGCAACGGACGCGGAGTAACAATACCCCCCGCAAACCTCAATGATCATGTTAGACCGGGACCTCGGTTTAAAGTGGATTCCGAACCAATTCAAACATCCATTGCATTGCCGGGACTCGCACCCGAAATATGTGGTACCGAGCTCCAGACCGCTAGCCAGCCGGCCATTCAGGCCCTTAAAAATTGAAAGTAATAGATATAATTTTCTCCTTCGTTACTGTCATTACAGCCTTGTACAGGCTTCAGGATCCAACATAACAGCTCTCCATCTGTCTTGTTCCAATGCCAATCTCTCCCAGTTCATAATTTTCAGTTGTCCAAGATCCTCTTCGACACCCTCCATCCATCTTCCCCCTTGGTCTTCCTATTGTTGAACAACTTACATAACATAATCCTTTTCATAATGTTTCCCTCATCTCTGCGATGAGCATGTCAGAGCCAGCGGATTCTTTGTGATTGGATGTATCTCACAATGTCTCTCACAATGTCTCACAATTGGATGTATCTCACAATTGGATGTATTCACAATTGGATGTATCTCACAATCTCACAATGTCTCACAATTGGGTGTTCAGTTGCTTTGTTTGGGTCTTCTAATCCATATATTATTGCCAACTCCTTATCCAAAAATTTTTCTCAAACTTTTCATCTCAAAGGCCCTGATGTATTCCATGTTCTTAGCGCTTAATGTCCACGTTTCTGAAGCATACGTAACAATCGGCCTAATTAGAGTCTTATAAATCAAAAGTTTTGTTTTTCATGAAATAAATTTGTAGTTATAAAAATTTTTATTTGCTTAAAATGCTCTATTACCAGTTTGTACTCTTTCACATAGTTCTCTATGGATACTGTTGTCGTTACTTAAGATAGTTGACAGGTATATAAAATATGATACTCCTTCAAAAGTCTTCCCTCCGATGTCAATATTTGAGGGTCTTCTTTTGGATTCATTGGAGATAAATAATTTTAGTTAATAATTTTAGTTAAACAAAATTAAAAGTAAATACTTACTCTTGTACGATGATTCCTACGCGGTTGGAGAAGAAAGCTACTTCAGTTGACTCTTCATGCCTGTCAATTGCCGGCGAGTCAATTTAGAATGTTCATTTCGATCCTTACTCACAAGGTGCTGAAAAAAGGACAGCAATAACATTATTGCACTCTAACATTATCAAAGAATGACATGGTCAATTCCATCTCCAATGGTTGATTTCCATCTCTATAAATTCTGATTTTGTTTTACTATGTTAGTAGCAAAAATGTCTTAACATCTGGAGCTCGGTACTACAGATTTCGGATTCGAGTCTTGGTCTTGCCATTAATGTTTGTACTTTAATCATAGGTCCATAATCATAGGTAATCTACTTTAAATCATAGGTCCTGGTCTAATAGGACTAGAGCGTTGTGTGTAGGGCTGACAATCCCGCCTAGTAAAAAGAAAACGACATCTCATGTTTCGGAATCTACCAGTAGGCAGAAGGCCTTGGCCCACCATGGGGCTATTGCGCCATTGAAGAAGAAGAAGAAAGTCTTAACACCACATTGGATCCCAAGGCAAATTAATAAATGACAGTTGTGTTATAAGATTTGAAGAATTTTTATATTTATTTAAACTCTATAGGTGATCATTTATTTAAAGGGGCCCTCAAGAAATCCCCAGAATGGCCCGACTCGGGGCGCAGAGCAACGTTCGCAGCTATCGTACAGGAGGGCTGAGGTTCGAAAACGCTAACGGTGTTGTTGTAGTCCCTGATTTCAGAGGCAAGGAGACTTAATAGGAATCGTGACAATGTGTGTGAAAATCGTCTCGCTTCTAAAGTCAAGCTGCCTGGTCGGAGGTTTCCAGGTTTTCTCCCATACGACATGAAAATGAGAGGAAGTTACCATTAAAAGTTCTCCCCATCACACGTCGGTGGGCTGTTTGTGGTCTACAAGAAGCCCACCGATGTTCCATAGTCACCCTTCTGACTGTTAAGGGTTATAAGTATAGCCCTAGATACAGGGGTCAGGTGTGTCAGAGAGAGAGAAAAAAAGAAAAATAAGCAATGATGGAGATTAGTTGTAGGTCTCGAAATTCATTCAATATTTCAATGGTAACAAAGCATAGATATCAATTAAAAAGAAATTGTTAAATGTTTATTAATTTTTCACAGGGAAACGATCTCAAGTTGTGTTGGACAATTTTTATTCTTCTTTTACACAATGCGCAAAAGTCGATCCCTGAAATATCTTTTCGTAACGTTTGCTCTAAGTACAATTCAAGCAGCAGTAAAAGAAATCTTCCGACCGAATGAAGTCATCGGTGTAACGTCACTAATTTCACATAATGGGAAAGCACAACACGAATCACAACAATCCGAGAGGGTTTCCACAATAACATTTAAATCTGCACACCAACACAAGAGACGCTGGGAACAGCTTTTGCCCACCGACCTTCCGTTCCAGTGTATTATGCACGCCAATCACTTGGCGCTGTGGAAGGAAGAAAAAAAAAATCACCACCAGCAACGGCAAACCCCGAATTTGTCACAGGGCCTTACACAATCGCTTTTCACGCAAGAAAAAAATCAGTGGTTTCACATCAAAATGTCTCCCCCTTCATAAATCCCTTTTTCACATCCCCGGTATGAAAAGAGTATGGTTTTTGCCTACCCCTACCCCCTCCTCGCTAAACTTTCCGTCTATTGAGACGTAGGAAAATGCTTTGTGGTCGCTGTACGAATTGTTTACCCACAAGTTGAACAGATACCCGGCGAGTTAACACAACAGGGGTTTTGACTGCTTTGTGTGCTGCTGCTCTGTGTCCAATGCGTATGTTTTCGCTTGTTTTTCCCCGACGCGGTGTCAAATATCCTACCCTTGACTGGGCACCTTTTCACTGGGGGTACAGTACCCCGCCCCGCGCTTCCCTCTGAAGTACACCGCGGTGTGCGCTGAGCACCAGTTTGAATTACGTCGCCTTTCTTCCGCTTTCTTGTGTCCCGCCATTGGTAGGAAATGAAGCTGCCACAGAGATCCCCCTGCTGCTGTCATGCGGGCATATTTTGCAAAGATATTGGGGTGCCCGTGATCATAAGCAGTTCTTTTTCATAAAGTGGGAATACATTTTTTTTTCGTAAAATCTGATATTGTACTCACCACCTGTGTTTAGGCCAACCATGCTCAAGAATGAGGAATCCAAGCGTACATGATAATTCTTGAGACTTTTTAAAATTAACAATTGATTTTCAACTGAATGATTTTTTTAGATCAATTTTTCATGTCTAGGGGGGGGATTTATTCTCTGTAACATCAAGGCAACTGGTTTAGATTCCAAATTCGTTTTTACCTTTCCTGGATGTCTAGCACTATAACAGATCTAAATTTGGTAGAAGAAATTTATAGAAGGGGTTTGTTGTTAAAGATTTTGTTGTTGAAGATCGTGTTGTTGAAGATACAAGAGTCATTTTCTTTTAGTTAATAAAATAACATCGATATAATTTTACCATTCGTAAATAAAAAATTAATACAATCTTCATGTTACCTATTTCTTTAATTTTATCTCACTCCTTGTTTGATCGCGGCGTGATGGCCAATTGGCCAGCACTATGGCCATTAATTCCACGCGCTTCAGGGTCGAATTCTACCGGGAGCATGAATGTTTGTGAGTCACCTCTGTGATGTGCAAGTCCGTTAAACTGTAGGTCACGCTCCAATTAGCCTAAAGTGTGCACTAAATGACCGTAGAGCGAATAAGCAAACCTTGCTTGATCATTCTATAGTGCACATAGTCATCCAATGAAGTTCTCCCATCCTATTTTAGTCTACGGGTATCCGATGATCCCTTTCTCTTATTCACATTTCATTATCAGTAAATAAAACTTTTTCATATATTATAACATATGTTTGTTTGTTTGTTTATTGATTGATGCCATGTCCGCGATAAGTTGACAGCATCATCAAAAATTCAAATAGATCCTCTTAACCTCAGTAGTCATCTTTTCCGAAAAGTTTTGCATTTTTTCATTAAGCAAATGCTTTTAGTGTGGTGTGCACTTTTTTTTTTTTTTTTCATTTATTCCAATATTTTTTTTGAGGAACGGCAACCCAAACCACTATCAGTTTTAACATCAATTAATTATATGGACAGCGACAACTGTAAGAAGCATGGGACAATTGATTATCTATGGTGTATTAAGTTTATTTTGGTAAAAATGTGGGCTTTTATATAAAATTTCAATTTCTCATGTATTTTTAATCGTTATTCGTTAACAGAAAGAAATATTTATTTCATCTTTATTTAAAGCATTTCTGAAAATTTTAACCACTTTTCAGACCAAACTTCAGTAACAACCTCTTCTTCTTTCCTGGTATTACAGCCTTGTAGAGGCACAACAGCCTCCATCTGTCTCGCAGCACCAATGCCAATCTCTTCCAGTTAATAATTTTCAATTGTCCAAGATCTTCCTCGGCACTAATCAATCTACCTGTCCCTTGGTCTTCCTCTCTTCATGTTGTTGAACAATTTACATGACACAATCCTTTTAATGATGTTTCCTTCATCACTGCGATGTGCATGTCCGAGTCAGTGGACACTTTGTGATTTGATGTATCATGTTAAATTTACGCATGATTTAAAAAATTTCAATTTTAAAAGACAGTAAATTTTTCATTGAAATGATAATTAAAAAAAAACAATATGTAGCTTCAAAAAAATAATTGAACCAAGGAGTAATTAAACTATTTAAACTTCCGTTTAACGCTCTCCCATCTGAGATATTTCAGTACAACAAGTTCGTGGTTAAAGTGCTCGTCCATGTGTTATTTACAAGATAACTAGCATTCCAAAATGAGGATCGGTTATAAGACTTCTACTTTTGTGAAAAAACTATCATTGCATTTCAACATTATTGTGGAGTCGGTCTAAACATTTCTAACTATTTACTATGATTTTATTATCTTTGCGATTTTCTGTATCTCACAATGTCTCTATTTTCAATTAGGTTTCTTTGTTCGGTCTTCTAATCCATATAGTATTGTCAACTCTTTCTTCAAAAATGTTTCTCAAAATTTTCCTCTCAATGGCCTTGATGTAATCCAAGTTCTTAGCGTTTAATGTCCACGTTTCTCCAGCATACGTGACAATCGGCCTTATTAGAGTCCTATAAATCAAAAGTTTTGTTTTTCTTGTAACAACCTCAGCTCTTCTAAAATGTAATTGGCATTTAAAACATTAAATGGATATTCAACCTACTTTTTGTGAATGAGTTTTCATATTTATATTTAGACATGTGAAATAACGTTTGTGGTTCCACTATCTCGACATGTCAAAAATATGAAACAAACCAAAATAATTATTAGGGACACCTACATTAAAAGGATAACGATGCTAAGAAAATTTATCTAGAAAGTGCAAAGATTTATGTTATTTGATAAACTAACATTTAAGCTAATCAATTGAAACTCTAATATAAATGCAAAGAAATCTTTAAAATTACGTTGCTGTCTATCCATAGAATCTTGCTTCCATTATCAATATCCCCCAAGAGTGGTCAACCCGCGGCCGCCTTGAACATTTTTGTGGCCCGTGAGATGTATCACACTTTTACAAAATGTATTTATTTTATAAAGGCCAAAGTAGTGAAAGCCAAAGTATCAAAAAATGCATTATGTGTGCATCCATACATTCAAAAATTAATTGTCGAAATTATGGGAAAAATTAACTTTGATTTTAAAATATTATTCTTGCGAATATATGACAGACATCGCCTGTTTCCTTCATGAATTCACAGTTATGAGTCTGCAGTATAATTAAATTATATTCTGCGAACTCACCTTGGAACATCTAATATAACAGGTTGTAATATGAATATAAAAATGTCTATAGTGGGTCTAAATATAATATGGGGATATATTATTTATAAGCGGCCCGTGGAGTTAGGATGCATTTCTAAAGTGGCCCGCAAGATCTTTTGGGTTGGCCACCCCTACTCTACAATATCACATTGTAGAACATAATGATCATAGAAGAGAATCAACAGAACAATATCACCACATCTTTCAGAACATCACCAGGATCCCTATTATATCAATAAAAAAAAATGATGAATCAGATATCAAATCTACATTTTTAACAAATATCTTATTCAATAAAATTGTATCATATTTTTAAAAGTTATCATTAAAAAAAAATACCGCAAGGAATTTCTTTTCATGAGGAATTCCTTACAATAACGTTACAGTACGTGAAGAGCTGCTCTTCAATGTAGCTATTCTAACTTATATCTTTGCTAATTTGAGTCTGGTCATAACTGCCAGTGTATGACGTGGACCTCTCATGCAGAAGAAGAGATATTTCCATAAGGTCTTCGAAATTTCACTTTATAGATATAACTGGCAAGATATAAATAAAAGTATAAAAAAAATAATAATAATAAAAAAGAATCTCATGCCTCACGAATAACAGTACGGTCCAAAAGAGAACTCGAAGAATAAAGGAATAATTTTTTTTTCTTTTATTCTTAAAGAGGACAGATGACTGCAGAAGTATCTACAGGATAAGGGGCTTATAAACTATTAGGTTAGTACTGATGTACATTCCCTGAAGCGACCACAATGAAAACGCCAGTGGGGTTTTGGGCGACCCCCGCTGGGGTCTAGAGTGCCTGTGCCCTTATGTTAAAATAAAGTTTTTATATCGGCTTCCTTTTTTACCGGGGGGATGTTTTATGTAGCGTACAATGCGGGCGACATGCGAGATCCTCTGCGATTTTACAGATTAGTTACGCGTCTTTGTGCTTGGCGATCGATCCCGGTCTTGGCGATGTTGATCTGGCGTGAAATATTAATTTGATGTGCGTCAAGGTAAATGATGTGTATGTACCGTATTTATTAAGGATTCTGGCAATTAAATGATTACTTGCGCTTGTTGGCTGATCGTGTAATTAATTGGCCTTCAAAGTGATGGCTGGTTTAGACTGAATTTTAAATTTGATGTATGGCTTGATGGGCAAGTTGTTTTGAGTTCGATAATAAATTGATTTTATTAAATGATGGTATTTGGTTATCTATCAAGAAGTCGACATTATAAATGATATCAATTTAACGCTGATTTTTTAAAGAGGTTAATTTACATTGCTGATAAGTTTGAAGAGTCATTTGCTGTCAGTGATGTTTTTAAAAAGATCTTTAGTGATAATAAACCGTAAAAGACTCAGATCTGTGGGCAATCTGTGACCTGATGGCCAGGTTATGCTGTCATAATCGAGTCTGTTGAAGACTCAATCGCACACGCAAAGGTAGGGTAGTTACCCCTAAAAATCATTCTGTATAATGTTTTTAATTTCTATTATTTTCCTCATGCTTGTATTAGCAGCCTGATGGTCGTTGTGGTTAAAATATGCTGTGCGAGAGCTGCTGTTGAAAAAATATTTTTTTACGGAAATATTAATTTACAAACAATACATTTTTTTATAAAAAAATACATATTCTAAGCAACATATAGCAAAAATACCAATAATAAAATAAAAATCAAATGACAACAATAGTGAAGAAAAATACTTAATTTCATTTTTTAAAATAAATAACAGTAATCTTATGTTGTTGACACATGTTATGTTGTTGGTTGAACATATTTAAAAAAAACTACAACTCCAAAGACAATTGAAACAATACAGTAATTTCTTTCGCAAAATACTCCGTTATTATCCAATGATTTTTTTTTTTTTTTTTTTTTTTTTTTTTTTGGCGGCTTGATGGGCAATTGGACAGTGCTCTGGCATTTGGCGACTTCCGGTTCGTATCTAGGTGATGATATGGATGTTTGTTAGTGGTTTGGAATTCCCGTCAAAATGTAGATTCCAGGTCTAATTAGCCTAAAGTGTGCACAAAATCATCGTAGACCAACAAAAAAAAAATAATAATAATTTATTAAAAAATAAATTATAGTTTAAAAACACTAAAAAACACGCTTTTAGAGTTAATCAAACTAAAAAGTAAAAAATAATTGTTAACATAAGAATAAAATGACTGACGAGAAAACTGTTCTAAAAGCGTGGGGTGCCTTGTATGACATTTTTAAACTAACTCTGCATTTCGGAATGAAACTAGTGAAAAATCATTACGATTGATATCGAGCACCCCGCGCTTTTAGAACAGTGGCATTCATTTTCTCGTCAGTCATTTTATTCTTATGTTAACAATTATTTTTTACTTTTTAGTTTGATTAACTCTAAAAGCGTGTTTTTTAGTGTTTTTAAACTATAATATTTAAATGAGGTCCCGATACAGAGGACTGGAACTATAGTTCTTACAATAATTTAATTGTGAGTAGAACAAAGGCTAAATGCGAATAGGTCGAGCCAGCCAGAATTCGAAAAGGGAATCTCCTGATCAGTAGTCAGGCGCGTTATGCCACTGTCCCACGTAGCTTTGAATGTCTTAGATACTTTCATTCTACATGCGTTAAATTGCTCTTCATAAGTTAAAATAAAAATCACTCATCCTGGCGATCCTAATCATGATGAGATAATTAACTTATCAAAATATAAGTTGTCGGTAATTGATAAGTCTACAACGTTTAAATTAAATCTGATCGCTTAAAGTACGGCAAAATAGAGCCCAAAGAGCCAGTTACATACAAACAAACATACAGGTGAAACTAATAAAAGCGTGTTAATAAGTTTGAAAAATTTTTGATTCGCGAATGTATTACTGCGGAACAAAGGAAAATCTATTGTTAGAATACTTAAAAGTATTTTTCATATCTTCACGAAATCACTTAGGAATAAATATTTTTCGTAATATACACAATATACTATATACAGCACATTTCTTAGAATTTTTTTTTTTTCTTTTGTGAACCAGATTGTTATCCAACGTCTTTCAACGTGGCCAAGATTGATGGATTAAGTTTTAATGACGCTAAAGTCCGTGTGGGAAAACTACTGTTGGAGAAAAGGGGAAACTATACTTGCCTTTCGATTTTTGGCATATCGCGTCAACTAAGTTGAAAGAAAGCAGAAAGAAAAGAAAATAAAGCAATAACAAACGAGTGAAAGCATTACTTCTGAAAAAGATGACAATCGATTACAGAAAAAAGTAGGACAGCAACATCATGTTTCTCCTACAACCCACCTCTCAAACATACGCAATAAAAATAGACATAAAAAAACACAGGGGAAAAAAAAAAACGGTTTGCCAAAGTACTATGTGAAAAAGCTGTTTACTTGGTGATAGGGATGTTTTCTACAGGAAAACAAATGTTTGAAAATCGGTTTGATAGGGGGAACAAAAAAAAAAGTAATGTGCTCCTGAAGTTTTATAGTTTTTTGAAAAATGCCTCCAGGTCTAAATTGCTTCTGAGATATTTTATATGCTTTTTTTTTTCCATCGAAACTTTGTTGCTAAGAATTGAATAGATGTGCTATTTCTTTTGATATGTGAACGTAAACAGAGTTTTCCAACAGTGATTCCAAGGATCCCTTGTTATGATGGCTAATTTTTTTTTTAATTTGAGACACAAATTATATGGGGGTAAATTTATATTACATAAATATATATTATTGTAATTATATCATTATTTTATTTTAAATTGTCCTTTGAAATGGTCCGGATTGTCTCACTTGACGGGGACCTTATAAAAGGGATGTCGGTAATTGCTTTTAGCGGAATGTAAGGTACTGTTATGAAGAACATGATTTTGAAAGACGCCTCCAGGGCTAAATTGCTTCTAAGATATTTTCTTTGGTTTTTTTTCCCATCGAAACTTCGTTGCTAAGAACTGAACCGATGTGCTATTTCTTTTGATATGTGAATATAAATAGAGTTTTCCCTCAGTCTTTCCAAGCCTCCCTTGTTGTGATGGTATATATATATATTTTTAATTGGGGACTATATGATATGATAGTTACATTTAATTATACGATTAATTTATAAGATATAAACATATATTATTGTAATTATATAATTATGTTATGTTAGATCAGGGGTGGCCAACACAAAAGATCTTGCACGCCACTTTGGAAATACATCCTAACTCCACGGGGCACATATAAATATATATATTCCACTATTAGATTTTGACCCATTATAGACATTTTTTGGAGTGAAAAATTGAGTAATTATTTTTGTGCTTACTAGTATTCTCAAATGTAAGGATAGGCAATATAATAGTAATGATAATAAATGCACATTGTAAAGAAATATCTAACACTAAAAATGAAATATAAAAAATATAAACGAAATAAAAAAAATGAAATCATTAAAATTTATTTTACCTATCATCAGTTTGATAGGTGAAAAAAAAAGTAATATGCCTCTAAAGTTTTATAGTTTTTTTAAAAATGTCTCCAGGTTTAAATTGCTTCTAAGATAGTTTCTTTCTTTCTTTCTTTTTTTTTTTTTTTTTTCTTTTTAATCGAAACTTCGTTGCTAAGAACTGAATCGATGTGCTATTTCTTTTGATATGTGAACGTAAACAGAGTTTTCCCTCAGTCGAATTATTGAAATTTAAACACACAATTTAATATATTTCAATAATAAATATTTTAATATTATATTTTAATATATTTAATAAATTTCAGTAATTCAAATATTTGGGCATGTGTTTACAGTTAATCTTCATCACTGCGTAATTTTCTCTACACCCCCCTCCCAGTACCTAGGCTTATGTAGTCCCCTACCAGTTAAAGAAGGGAGGGTCGAACATCAGGATAGTGCCTTCAGAGAGGACATGTCCCGCATTTGCCTAATCCTATCAGTGCTATAAAACTATTGAAGTGAGACGCTTTTCCACCAATCGCTATCGAGTCTCCTCCCTTCTGTAAACATTGACTACAACAAGCAGCCTTCCTGCAAGCTGGTTGTGAACTCGTTGCCGAGGGTCAAGCGTTCGTAAGCAATTGTTGGAAACCAAATTTGCCATAAATCTTGTAATTTGTAATTTCTTGTAACCTTTTAATTTCCTATCAGAGGAAGTTCAAGTTTTCCTCCCTTACTCTTTGAGCTCAGCGGGAGGATATTCTTGTCTACAGATTTACCGTACCCATTCCCTGACGTAGATACGGGAATTCTGCTTTGCTTATCGGGTTTCGAATTTTGCTACTCTAGTTCGAAAAAAACAAGTTCCGAAAGTTCTAGTACCCTTGTTCGTTCTACCTTAGTTCTAATTCCTATTTTAGTTCCAGTTATAAGGAAACCCAAAGCGCTATCTATCAGTTTCTACGTCTTATACATTAATAGTTTATACATTATTAGCATTATACATGTGGAATACTATTTTTTATATCATTGTTTTATAATTTTTTTCGTCCTGAATTTTTGTCAATATTAAATAAATAAAACAGAATCAAATAAATAATTGAGTTACTTAATACTTGAAATATTTTTTTTTTCACTTAAAAAAAAATTGTCCCAGAATTTAATAGCACTGTAAATAAGTATAAGAGGAAGCCATTGAATTTATAATCTAGTCGTCATATTTCTTTCATTCGAAATATAAAAAAAAAGTTTTGTGCATTGAAAGTTGATCTTTTGAAATTTTTAATTTGATTTGAAGAAACTGTAAGAAGAATCTTAAAATAACATAATATGTCTAGCAATTTTTTAAAATTATTTTTTTTTTATTTAAAAATTCAAAAATTGTCCTTGAAGAATTAAAACAAAATTAAAGAAAACTGCATTTATTTTGCAAACCTTTTTTTTTTTTTTTTTTTTTTTTAATGAAATAAATTCGCGCCGATTTTGGTGAAACGCTAAACTTAAAAGCATAAAATAAGCGAAAGAAAAATAAATAAATTAAATTTCAGAAAACATAGTTTTGTAAACCGTATTCAATGTAATAAAAAAGTTAAGAAATTGTTGTGACTGACAATATTAAAGGAGAAAAGAAAAAAAAAATAAAATATTCAGTTTATTAAACAATATAAATGCGAAAATGTTTTATAAAACTTGAAGTGTACAGTTAAAGTTTCTCACATCAAAGAATGGAATTCAAGAAATGACTGTGGACTGCTGAAACTTAAAAAGAAACCGTCATTCTCAAAATATTAATAATAAAAATGTGTAGAAAAAGTGAATGATTATTATGAAGTTAGGTAAAGTTGAATACGTAAGCAAAAATTCATAAACATTTTCAGGTAAGGAAAATAATACAAAGAAAGATTAATTTTTCCATAAATAAATTTATTTTTCCCTTAGTAAATATATATATATATATATTTATTTTTGAATTTTCCATTCATTTGATAATGCCTTAATAAATAAATTTTGTTATAAAACTTTGTGAATATAACTGAGAAAATAAAGCAAACATTATCAAAAGGCTTTTTTTTTCCCCTAGCTTAAAGTTCACGCATGAAGACAATTTAAATAAATCAAAATAAGATATAAATAAAAGATATAAATAAAGTATATAAATAAAAAAAATTGCTTTCTACACAAATTTGATTTTAACTTTTTAAGCATTATTAGAACTTATATACTAATATAGATACACTGCCATGCATACTGAATTATCGTTGTAATATTTTTTAAAGATATTGAAATATTATTTGAATATTAAGGATAGATATTTCCCGATTTTTTACCTTTTTTGTACAATTTCTCCCAAAATGTGAAATTGGACACTTCATTATCTAAAAAAAAATAATGTATTTATAGCCATCAAACATACTCTACAATAAATCAACATTTAGAAAACTTTCTGTAACATAAAACTGTAACATAATGTCCGTCTGTCTACAAGCAGATTTCGAGACAGGAACTATTTTCTTTTTAAAGGGATAGGGTTTTCGGTCTTACGCTCAAAACTCTACGGTCATATTATACCAGGACCTACATCTAACCACTACAAACATCCTTGGCACCGCCCGGATGTTTGTAATGGTTCAGAATCCACTTTAAATAGTAGATTCAGAATCTGAAACCTGTAGCACCGAAGGCCAGAAAGCTAAGCACTTGGCCATCAGGGCCTAACATAAGCTTAAAATTATTAATTAAAAAAAATATATATAGAAAATTTTCTCTTTTTTTTTACTGCTGTCATTTGATTACTATTATCAATTACGATGTGCAAATACCCAAATTGAGATCGATTTGCAAAAGCTAAGTAAAACAGTGTAGAAACAAATATCGCACTCGTAAATTAAATAATTGTTGATGATTTCATTTTTTTATTTCATTTAAATTTAAATATTTTTTTATATTTCATTTTTAGTGCTATATATTTCTTAACAATGTGTTTTTAGTATCATTATTATTATATTAACTATGTTTACGAGTACATGTAAGAGTAATAGTAAACATAAAAATAATAACTCATTGTTCAGCATAATTCCCTTGAGTGTTATTGGTAAACAACGATCGTTTGTTTCTTTGAAATATGTCTACGGCATCGATAACTGGTCCCTAATTGTACCGTTTTTTTTTTATCTTACTTTTTATCAATAGTATTTTAAATCTTTTTTTTTTTTTTTTTTTTTTGAGTACCTACTTTAATTTGAATTTTTAGAAACTTATATCTTAAATTTTACTGACAATAACTAAGCATCCAATTAAAATTCCAAGTATATATATGAATTAAGATGAGGAGGTTTAAGGGGTATTTCCTCCTGTTGGTACTCCGTAATCGGTACGCCAGTTGCCGTAACTCATTCTGTTTCCATTTTTCACTCCAAAAAATGTCTCTAGCGGGTCTAAATCTAATATGGAGATATATAATTTTATATGCGGCCCGCGGAATTATGATGCATTTCCAAAGTGGCCCGCAAGATCATTTGGGTTGGCCATTGAATGCTAATTTTCATTTAGATTCATTAGGTGACATTTATTCATTTATTTTATTCAATATTTTATCTACCTACTTTACAAATAGTCAAAGCCATTCCGTTTAAATTCACGATATGCATAATTTATTAATTGCAGAGACAAAGATTGAAAATTTGTATAAAACTGTTACGGCAATCACTTGTAAGACGGCATGGTACATACGTATTAACGATACCGTGGCGACAGTTGCGGCAATAAAGAGCACACGCGCCAACCGCAGCTACAGATTTGGCGGTTTTTATTATTCAGTTTTATATTAGGCTGTTAGATTGGCGACACTTAAAAACCGCCAAGTCTGTCGCCAAGGTATCGTTAATACGTAAGTACCGACGGCATGTTTGGAAACAGACTTCCTGTTATTTGAAATAGATGTGGTTTCGCTTGACTTTTCATTTTCAGTGTCACCCAAACAGAGTGAGGGGAAAGGGGGGGGACGGTTTAAGTGGGCGGGGCGAAACGCGACACCCTCGTCTGTATATCGACATTGTGTCGATGACTATTGTGCTTAGCTTTGCAAGAAACCAATCGCACCGGAAAGAGTCGAACTTCATTGGCGGATTCTGCTGTTTGATGAAGACAGAGGGGTGTGTATGTATGTGTGTGGGGCGGGGGAGTCGACATACCAGATTTTAGAATAAATCGCTAAAGAATAATCGCTATATATATATATGTTTGTTGTTGTTGTTGTTGTTTCTCATCCCACTTGGCTGGCCAAGCCCACGAGCCCATACGTACTCATGATTGAATGGGAAGGAAGCAGCTTCTGTTTTTTTTTTTTTTTTTTTTGATGGAGCACCAGTAGGTAGAAGCCTGACTTTTGCTCCGTGACGCTCTTACAGTCATAGGAGACCGGGACCTACGGCTTAAAGTGGATTCCGAACCACTACAAACATCCATGGCACTGCCGGGATTCGAACCCGAAACCTGTGGCGCCGAGCGCCAGAGCGCTAGACACTCGGCCATTCAGGTCCCAAATTTGCCAACGGCACGCGGTGTTCCCAGGTGGCCACCCACCCAAGTACTGACCGCGCCCAATGATGCTTGACTTCGGTGATCTAACGAGAACCGGTATATTCAGCATGGTACATGGCATATATATATATATATATATATATATATAATATGCGTTCTATTTATATATTTGCGGTATATATAATATATATAGACTTGGCGGTTTTATGTCGCCAATCTTTATTATGGAATAAAAATATTTTGAAAGCGTTTTGAAGTGTTTCTATTTCATAAGCTGAGACGTAAGTACTATATTTTTATATTTGGAACAAAAATTTTAAGATTAGATTGGCGCCAAATCTGTAGCTGCGGTTGGCGCGTGTGGTCTTTATTGGCGCAACTGTCACCAAGGTACCGTTAATAGTTAAGTACCATATTTTATTATTTGGAACAAAAATTTTTAGATTAGATTGGCGCCAAATCTGTAGCTGCGGTTGGCGCGTGTGCTCTTTATTGGCGCAACTGTCGCCAAGGTACCGTTAATACGCATGTACCGATTTTGCATTAGTTTATGAACAGGAAAAATCTCGAAACGTTACTGTTAAATGAATCTTTAAATAAATTACTTTATGATATGTTTTGCTTTTAATGATAACACACTTGCATTTTTTTTTTTTTTTTTTTTTTTTTTTTAAATTTCCCATCTTCATTTGTTAGACTTGTCTCATATATATATATTTCCTTCATCCTATAAGACAAACTAGTTCATAGAAATTTCATACTACTGTGTCCAAAAAGTAAGACCAATTGTCAATTTAAAATTACCGAGGCTTAAGGAATTTCAATTTTTTTTTTCTTTTTTAGGTTTCTGGCACTGTCCTCGACATCTGTGTGAAATTTGATGTCAAAATATTCGTTAGTGTTTGAGTTACGCTTGGCTAACTGCTAAAACTAATTCCGCAGAATTTTTGAAATGTCTGAATTAATTGAGCAAAGTGATTGCATTAAAATTTCTTTGCGTAAACGTATAGAATGTTGCATAAGGCATTCGGTGAACATTCTTATATCGGAAAGAAATATTTAGAAGTGGTATAAACAGTTCAAAGAAGACAGAGAACACTTTGAAGACGAAGAGCCCCCTGGTTGACCATCCACCTCAACCGACGAAGCTCACGTCCAAAAAATTACAGATTTGGTGCTTGCAAACCGTCGATTTACAATTAGAGACCTTGCTGCTGATGTTGGAATTTCAAAAGTATAGGTCAGTTCCCTTTTGGGCCTCAAACGCATCAAATCTCGAATTGTAACGAAAACATGCTCATCATTGATTTTCGTGACTTTTTCGCCAAAAATGAAATCCATATCGATCCACAACCCCCGTATTCACACCATGTGACTTCTGACTGTTCCCTAAACTCAAAACACCCCTCCGGGGACACCGTTTTGAGTCGATTGAAGAGATTCAATGTGAATCGTCGCGCGCTTTGAAGGCCATCCCTGCCGATGACTTTTTAGCATGCATTGAGGATTGGAAAAAAAGTTGGCATAAGTGCATTGTGTCCGGAGGGGATTACTTTGAAGGCGCTGAAATAAATTTGGAAGAATAAATAAAGAGGTTTTGAAAAAAAAAAAAATCGGTCGTACTGTTTGGACACAGTAGTATACGACGATTTTCTCCTATACGTTAGTTTTTTTTGTGTTTTCTCCTATACAGGAGTTATCTCTGAAAGTCCTCCAGGAAGACAATCTTCATCGGTTCCCAGTTCGGTATATATGTGGATCATGGCCTTTACTGATGTGAATTAAAGAAGGGGGAAGTACTTCTATCCTCAAGTAAAAATTCCTTTTCTACAATTTATTTTTGTTTATTTTATTTCGAACAAAATAATGTTTATTTTAAAAAATACCTTCCTTCCAATACGTTCGTGCACACCACTTAGAATGCTGTACACCATTAGACAAACATTGAGTTTTAATCAGTGTTATTTTTTCATTTGTTACAATTAAAAGGAAACCAGTTCACAAGAATACTACGTAGACACAACATTATTTCTTTGCTGTTTAGTTTCAATATCGGAAAAGATCAACCTTTCGCAATCTCATTTGCTTGTCGATTTAAAAAAAAAAAAAGTTGTCCTCAAGGAAAAAGTAGACACAACAAAAGCATATTTGTTATTAAATTAAATGAATGAAAAACAAAAATGTTTTATTTATTTATTTTTTTTTTTACAGATTTTAGACAAATATTAGTTTGTCTTATAAATATTTTGTGCTTGTCACACTGTTTGCATACAAAACGAGTCTTGTGACAGGACATTAATCAAAGTATTTATTACTCAGACGCCTGATGTCCGAGTGACTAGCGCTCTGGCACTCGGTGGCACAGGTTCAAGCCTCAGCGGTGCCATGGATGTTTTTAGTGATTCGGAATCCACTTTAAGCCGTAGTCCCGGTCTAATACGATCGTAGAGCATAATTTAATTAGCCTATAATAAATAATGTATCTAATTAGAGAGGCATAACGCATACCGTTGAGTTGGAGCGTTGGGCATAAACAGTCAGTATTACCGTTGGGCTGACAGCCCTAACCCGTAAAAAGCTAACATCTCCTATCTCGAAATCTGCAAGTAGGCAAGCAGCCTTGGCCCACCACGGGGCTGTTGCGCCATAGATGATGATGATGATTTATGACACAAAATAATAATCCTCATTATGTAAATTGAAAATGCAAAGAGAGATTTACATGTAAGAAATAGCAGCTCTTAGTCCAAAAATAGGATGCACATTTTAAATCACATTGGTGTTTAATGAGATGAAGTAGACAATTCATTTACCAAGTAATTTTGCTGTTAATGTGGGTGATCGTAAAATAACAGATCGCAGTAAGTAGACACTAAAAAATTTTTCATCTTAAATGAAAAAGAAAAATAAGGTATTTCATAAAAGATAAAATAACGCCTGCTGTTTTTAGAAAATGGTGGATTATATGGCAGGACAAAAGAAGAAATACCAAAACAAAGCAATTTACTCATAATTATATTAATGTTATATTGAAAAAGTTTTTAACTAAAGAAACGCCAACAGGCATTCTGGTGCTCTGTACCACAGGTTTCGGGTTCGAGTCCAGGCAGTGCCATGGGTGTTTATTGCGGTTCAGAATCCACTTTAAACTGTAGGTCCCGGTCTGTTTAGCCTAAAGTGTGCACAAGATGACCGTAGAGTGACAAACCAAAACCAAATCCAAAAGACAGAGATGAGGAGTCGGAGTTAGGAGCAAGGAGTTGAACATTTTTGAACATGTCGGTTATAAAAATACGACTCTTTTATAAAAGTAATTTTAAATTTTCAAAATTCTGAGGATAAATATGTCTCAGATATAATGTCTATAATTTTCATTGCAATTCCTTGAAATTAGGTTGATATAAGCCTGTTATGCAACTATGTTGCAAAACTTGAATGCAAGAGTCCTTATAGTGTGCAAAGTAATTTTAAGTAAGTAATTAGATAATATAACCACAAACATAATGAAAGTAGACTTGTCTTTCTTTGGAAATAAATTACTCAAAAACTATCAAATCAACATTTGTTTCGAAAATATCTGTTTCCCCAAAACATTTTTTTCTTCGAATTCCAAAACTTCGAACATCAAACCGAAAAGTCTGAAACTATGCAGGGCTTCGGAAGGGATGTTGACAAAAGGGGGTAGGAAGAAAAAAAAACTGTAACCCGAGAAGGAAAGGGGGGTCGTGTTTGTTGGGGTGTACCTATGGTCTGTTGACTCTGCCCTGCCATATGTTTTCGGAAGGGCATTGTGTCCGGGCGCTTTGTACTCCACCGATCGCTCGCCAATAATCTGGCGCCCCCCTCGCCAGAATCCGTGTTTTTCCTTTCACCGTTTAATGGCTTCTTTTGTGCGGGGGAATTGATGTTTCCCCCCCCCCTCCAGTTTCGAAAACTGTTTATAAGAGTTCTCTTTACCTGTCGCCGGTGTCCATTTGGAGCTTTTAGCGGGGCATTTGCCGCTTAGCTGGTCTGTTTGCTTAAGTAAGTCGCACTGGGATCTTAATGCGCTACTGGTCATTCTCTGGTTTTCACACAAGACTCGAGATTTAAGTCGGAAAAGAGGCTACTGGTCTGGCTCTGGTGCTCCGTACCACAGGTTTCGGGTTCGAGTCCCGGCGGTGCCATAGTTGTTTGTAGTGGTTCAGAATCCACTTTAAACTGTAGGTCCCGGTGTGTTTAGCCTAAAGTGTGCACAAGATGACTGTAGAGCGACAAACCAAACCTTAATCTTCGAGAAGATCAAGCGGCCTGATGGCCAAGTGGCTAGCGGTCTGGCCATTGGTATCACAGGATTCAGGTTCGAATCCTGGCCCTGGTAATTTTAAATTGAAAATTGGTCTTACTTTTTGCACACACTCATAATTTAAGGCAATGCTTTTTTCGATCCATAACTTGTAAACGTCTATGAGATAATTTTGAAACACTGTTTATGCCCTCTTCTAGAACAATTGCGGCCTGATGGCCAATCGGCTGTTGGCCACAGGCTTCAAGTTCGAATCCTGATGGTAACATGGATGGAGCGGTTCGGAATCCCCGTTAAACTGAAGGTCCCCAATGAAATGTGCAAAAAATGACCGCAGAGCGACAAACCAAATTTAATTCCGACAAGATCAAGTTGTCTACACTGTATTGATTTTCTGTTGGTTTGACACAGTCCTCTGAAGACTCACATCTAGTTGGACGGAATTTATCATGAGTATAATCGGACTGGACATAGACTGTGCGCCTTTAAAAATCTTTAGACTTTGGTATGTATGGAGTTATAAAGGTTTTTTTTTTATTGTTATTCTCTGCTGTGTATAAAAAAAATATGATTGTGAAAATCAGTACAGTTGTAATTCAGTATGGATCCTTAATTCGTTCCAAATCCCTGAAATTATAGCAAACAAATTTTTACTGTAAAAGATAAAGGAAAAGGATTAATTTGTTTTAATGAAAATAAATCCTATTATTATTGATATATTATAAATTTACGGAGTTGCATAAAATAATCTAAAAACTGTTTTAAACAAAAACATAGAAACAGTTAGATGGAGGAAAATTCTCCACATTTTGTGGCATGGAAATCTGCAAATGAAAACATAAACGAAATTTCTCTTCCTGTTTCTTTACTTTACTTTACTTGGACTTGATTAAGGATCATCCGATTTGATTTCTACTAAATATCTGTCCCAAGCTTTTGTCTTCTCTTTGGAGTCTTTCGGAAATGTGATGTCATCGCAAACAATGCTTTTATGGCTTGTTTGGACTTTGTTAGAGAGATGCTTTTCTGAAATGTTTTTGACATCCATCCACTTATCAAAGAATCCTCACACGCGAATCGTATTTTAAACAAAAATCATATACCAAACAAAATTTTTGTGTGTTCAAACAGTACGTTGGATTTCTTACAAAGCAGATATGTACCGAAGCACCACTAAATCTGGAAGTAATAATAATCATATTAATATTTTCATAGAAATGTAAATTTTGAGATTTTAAGGTTGGTTGTTGCAATATCCACCACAATCAAACGTATATAAGACAAATCTTAATTTATGGTGCCTGGCCCACTTCGATTTAGGATACATAGCAAACACAAATTTGTGTAAAACATTGAATGAATGCAAGCGACACGCTTTTGGACGTAGTGTAAAAATATAAATTACTCTAAAAGAAAATTTAAGTTAATAGCTTTTTTTACGCATTTATGATACAGCGAACAATGAAAAGACTTTATTACCAATATTAATACATGCTTTGTAAGCAATATTATAATGTCAACTTTATCAACAGTAATGTAGTTGTACGCCAGACAATTTTAATATTAATCAGAAGAAAAAAACTTACACACAAAGCCACTTTTGAGACAAGATAAATTGACCGAGAAGGACGAATCGATTGCCTACCAGTGTCTTCCTATCCATCTTGCATCAGTATCTTCTGATGCTGTCCTAATCGAGTCTGTTGAAGACTTATTCGCAAGGACACATATAGGGTAGTTACGTCTAAAAATCATTGGAGTATAATGTTCTCAGTTTCTATTATTTTCTTCTTGCTTGTATTTTTCTTCTTCTTCTTCGTTACTGGCATTACAGCTTTGTACAAACCTGAGAATCCAACACAACAGCTCTCCATCTGTCTCGCTCCAATGCCAATCTCCTCCAGTGAATAATTTTCAGTTGACTAAGATCCTCTTCTACACCATCCATCCACCTTTCCCTCGGTCTTCCTCTCTTCCTATAGTTGAACAATTGACATAACATAAGCCTTCTAATGATGTTTCCCTTATCTTTCCGATGTGTATGTCAGAACCAGAGGATTCTTTGTGGTGGGATGTATCTCACAATGTCTCTATTTTTAATTAGGTGCTTAATTTCTTTGTTTGGTCTTCTAATCCATATAGTACTGTCAACTCTTTGTCCAAAAATTTTTCTCAAAATTTTCCTCTCAAAGGCCCTGATGTAATTAATCCAAGTTCTTAGCTTTTAATGTCCATGTTTCTCTAGTATACGTGACAATCGGCCTTATTAGAGTCTTATAAATCAAAAGTTTTGTCTTTTGTGAACTTGTTTGTATTAGTTTATTAATAAACATCCAGTCTGATTAAGTCTTCTAGTTTAAGACTGGATTTCGCGTACTGATGAGAATAATTGTTTGAAAAACGACAGAATCATTCAGTTAAAACAACAGCTTTAACAAAGCCAGTCATTATCCCATTAACGAGAGCTCCAAATATTTCGATATTCGTGGTAGAAAGAATACAAATAGAATCCATTGGAATTTCTTAAGCCTTTTTCGGTATTCTTCCAAGTTTATTTATTTATTTTGTGCTGTTTTTTTCCTATAATCTCACACTGTATCTTGCAAGGATACTTGCTCCTTGTCAATCGTAAACAGGCTTCGTTTACAATTCATTCGAATCACAGTTACGTAAACACAGCATGCTTTAAATTTTTCTAGATCAATGTAAACTTTAGAGCTGAAACGAGCTTTTTGCTAAATCCGGTTCTGTTGCTCCGAGGAATAAGTGAAGCTGACCTCTACTCGTTACAGAATTAAGTTTTTCTACGTTTGGTCAAGAAAATGATTCCGTTAAATAAGAAATAGAATTAATCTGAAAATTTCATTTCTCTGTTTTGGGAAAATTTAGCATTATGTATGAATCGAATGAATTATTGTGAAGGTGAGGTAAAAAAATATATTTTTCGATGTGATGATTTTTAATAATGTTGTCATGCAAGTTCCCCTAATTCTGATTCCCTTAAGAGAATCAATATATATGTATATATACGATTAGGGTGCCGAAGCCAACGGCCGTACCATGCTGAATATACCGGTTCTCGTTAGATCACCGAAGTTAAGCATCATTGGGCGCGGCCAGTACTTGGGTGGGTGACCACCTGGGACACTGCGTGCCGTTGGCAAATTTTGAATGGCCGAAGCGCTCTGGCGCTCGGTGCCACAGGTTTCGGGTTCGAATCCCGGCGGTGCCATGGATGTTTGTAGTGGTTCGAATCCACTTTAAGCCGTAGGTCCCGGTCGGTAACACCTACGGGGTTCCATCACAACAGAAGCTGCTTCCTTCCCCTTCAATCATGAGTCCATATGGGCTCGTATTAAGAAACAACAACAAACAAACTTAAGGGAAAAATTAGAGGAAAAAAAATAACTATACTTTATAAATTTTCAAATTATTGTACACCTGAGATAAAATAGAAAGGATCAAATAATACAACAAACTTAAAAATTTCAGTTTGCAGCAAATTATTCCCCATTTTAAATTGATAAAACATAATTTCCTTCACAAAAGCTTGCAAATTGTATAGTTTGACTCCAAAATCGATGAACTCATGAATTTATCAATAACTTTTCAATAGATAAAAGTCTATATTTGTAGTTACGTGTGCGTATAGTTTAATTCACGTTCTACAAATGGAATCACAGTAAATGTTCCATATGTTCTCCTGTCGCGCCCCTGTGGCCAAGTGGCCTAGCCCATTTCTTACAAATGGGTTAAAAAATGTGAAGTTTGTGATCTTTTCATGCTGTTGGCAAAGATGAAACACACTACTACTAAATTGCATAGGAGAGTCGAGTACCTGTGCACATCTGCTCAGAATTCAAATCTAATAAAACAAAGTATCACAGAATGAGGAGGAATTAAAAAATTTAAAGCTAGGAAGGAAGGACAAATATAAGGAAAGTGATAAATATAATAAATATTTTCTAGGAAGTGACAAATATAAGCAATAAAAATAAAAATGCATAATAGAAGCATATAAATACGTAAATACATAGCAGACATATATTAACACAGATATAATGGAAATAAATAGAAAATATAGATACATAAACCCAAAAATAAAAATGCTTTCAGCAACATTTGAAACTGAAGATCGGAAGTAAAGTTTGTTAATTTAGTCTAGAGTTTGATGTTTTCAGAAATGAATTTTTTATTCTTTTTAACATAATTCCGCAGTAGTCACTGCCAAGGCAGAGGAGAGACGATTGAATATTTTCTAGAATTGGAGAGTCATATTGCAGATGGGTCATAGAATAAAATAGGGAGGCTTGAAGTCATGATTCCATCCTGTTGTGTAATATGGATAATGGCATTTATCTTCGTTGTGGGTGAAGAATAGTTGAGCCTTAATTAACTTATTTTCATGGTTTTCTTAATACTTAAAAACAACTTTCTTGATAGCTTCGCAATAGGATCGTCTATTGATCTATTTGAAGGTCTTGAAGCAGCACGCCATTTCTAATGAACTAGGCAGCTCCAGTAAGTAAACTAAGAATAATAACTTTTTGGATAACTTGAATTATGTTTATATTTGTTTTTGCAGCAAAGCGGAAACACACACACACTGATTGCACAAAATCAGAAAACATTTTCTCGAAGACAAGAAACTATTATAATGTCTGCGTGTGTTGAACTTGTTCAGAGTTTCAACTCTTTATTACTTAATCTCTTTATTCTGTTCTATATCTATGCAGCTATTCGTAACTGTAACAATCATTTGAAATCATCATGCTTGCGCACGCGCACTAGATGGCATTGAATCGAATTCAAAACTGAACAAACTGTTTGGTGTAAACTTCCATCGAAACGGGAAATCAGAAGCATAAACAAACCGTTGAAGCATCCCACCAGCGCTTTCAGGGCTGCAGTCAAACAAATCAATCCCCTTTTGTCCGCAGTTGTTCGGCGGTTCTCATAGCCAGAAATAAATCGTGAAAAGATATCACGTTAGGAGATGGATTACCCCGACGCATTTTTATGGTGTTGGGCTCGACACCAGACACCGGCAACCTTTGTGAGAAAATCACAAGAGAAGCAGACGGTTTGTGGCCACAAAGGACTCCTGATTTCCGACTATTCGATTCGAACAAAGTGCTGTAATCCGAGGCTCTCGCACCTCCTACCACCCATTCATGCAGCCCCTGCACGCACCATTAGATTCCACTCAGACGATAGACCCCGTTCTCACGATGCACCTTCCTCCAGAATCGGTGGGAATCTTCCAATTATACGAGTGGGAGGGTAACGAAGATGCTCTAATGAACACTTCTGGAATTGAATTTCATGGAAGCAACTGAAAAAAAAAACGTCTCGAAACAAGATTCGGATCTCATTATAAGTATATTGTAATTGCTAGAAATTATGCTCTTTATGAAAACCCATATTAGTTGTAGAAATTGACATGTCACAGATCATTTTGTGGACAGCCTAACAATATATTCGGAATTTATACTGTCTGAGCATAATATTTTATTTTAAATCATCAGATAATTATTATTTTCTGTTAATAGAACTTTTTTGTGAATAAAGATAATAGTTTTGTAGCGGTTTGTTTTATTGGCTGATGCAAGTCTGGTAAAAGCACGCAATGTCTCTTTTAAAATTTCCTTTTTGTCTCTTTCATATATATATATATATATATATATCTTTATATATATCCTGATATAACAAACGTCATACCAATGGTGATATAATGATGTCCATACATTAAAGTTTTCAAGACTTAAATGTTATTGTACGGAAATTTGGCAATTGGGATAATAGTGTGATTAGCCATAATATTTTCAATTATTGTTAAGAATAATTATTAATCATCATTAATTATTAATTATACATCATAGACTTTTAACTTGAATCTTGAAACAATTCATTGATATTTTCTGAACAAATTCTTATAAAGTACAGTATTTCAATAGTGAAATATTTTGAATGGGGTTATTCGACGTGGAAAAGGTATATTTGAAGCAAATGCAGCGTTACACAGGATGAACAATGAAGGGGAAAGAAGCTGATACATGAAACTAGCATCATGTGATTGAAAAGAACACATCTCCTACCCCCTCAGGAGTGACATTTGTAAGATATATCACACTCTCGAACATAACGGAAGAATTTTCTCTCCTAAGCCGAGCATCAACTCAGAAATTTTCGATTAGGAATTCGAATCGAACTCAGAAACCCTTTTTATAATCTTTTTCTTACTGAATAATAACTATCAAAGGTATTTCATTCTAAAATAACAATTAGCTATTTTTGTGTCCAGTTGGACAGATGGTTGTTGTAACATATGGCTTTATTGGAACAATAAGGATCACACACAAAGAAGGAACAAGCAGGGCAAAGTCAACATATAGTAAGACAGTAATCGTTAATAAATCGGTCTCACACACCACAAAAAGTCAAATGGGGAGAGAGTAAATAAATTGGGTATGCACTTTATTTTAGTCCATGAGACTTCTGGCTTCCCAATACAATTTTAAGACTTCTCCTTGGCGCTGAGCTTCCCTATTCAGTTCTGGACATTTCAAACAACGTTCTGAATTCATTGTTCCAGCTCTACATATTGGAGAAGTGTTCGAGGTGAGGACACCTGTCCTGTTTAGGTGTTCCGCAAGACAATCGTATCCGATTCTTAATCGAAAGTTGACAACCGCCACTTTACGTGGTCTAGTGTTAAAGATTTTCATTATATATTCATTACATTGAAAATTGTGTCCCTTTTTGCCTTCTGATTTAGTTAAGAGATTATCTTTTAGTTTTTTAAAAATTTCTCTGAATATATTTCTTGAAAGATTCTGGTGGCACTTGTTTCTGTCCAATATTCACATGGTTTCCTTTCTTCGCAAGTGAATCTGCTTCTTCTTTACCTTTAATTCCCACGTGTGAATACAATTTGCTTGGCTTTAGTTCTTTAAATATTTGATATCTATATATATTTTAGTTTTGATTATGATTGTCTGTAATTGCAAGTTATCATTTTTAAACAATTATATCAGTCACATCGTGTATATATGCTTTTTATGGTTAAAAAAGTAAATTACTAAAGTTTAATTGATATATCAAATTTATATTTGTTAGTGGTTCGAAATCCACGTTAAACTGTAAGTTCCGGTCTATTTAACCTAAAAAACCCCAGGGAAAGTTTGGGTTGGTTTTGGTTTATCGCTCTACGGTCATTTTGTGCCCACTTTAGGCTAAATAGACCGGTACCTACAGTTTAAGGTGGATTCCAAACCACTCACAAACATCCATGTCACCGCCAGGAGGGTCATCACCATCACCATCAAAGGGTCACCATCGAACCTGAAGCCTGTAGTACCAAAGGTCAGAGCATTAACCAAATTGGCCACGAGGCAATTCCCTGTGATAATATTGCAACCCTCGGGAACAGATGGTATTTTGGCCCATTCATTCTCATGTCGGAACATTACTTATCTACTCAAGCAACAAAATCAATATTATTTCTTAAAAAAATTTTGCTGTCAAATTTGTAAAGATAATTCTCATACAAAACACTGGGTGCAAGCATGGCCAAAGGTGGCTCTTTTGCCATAAAACACCAACCAACCATACAAGGAGGCACTTGGAAACTCTAATTCCTTTCTATCAGAAAAAGTATAATATCGGAAAGGCCCATGAAGGGGTTGCAAGCGCAGTCGAAAAGATAATCTGCCCGCCAAGCACACTCCCCCCCCCCCGAAGCACCCTTAGGGATCTCAATTAACTCACCCCTCGAAGTCGGCTGCAACCCCCTAGCCGAGGTCATTCTATTTATCGCGTGAATGAAATGGACATTTTTTTTTCCTATTTTAACTGCGCGGCAGAACATATCACCTATAATGCATTGATAATGTGCATCAATACTTTTTAGAAAGTATTCTATTGAATAAACGAGTAAAGAATAAATGAATTAAAAGCTTGGGTTGTAAAGACATGAATAAAAAATTTTAATTCGTCAATATGTTGTTGTAAGAAAATCTTTTTTTTAATATTTGTTAATAGGATCTCTATAAATTCTTCAAAAGTAACTAAAAATAACCGCATCACTTAAAATATACAGTGTTACAAAATAATCTATTGATTGTAGTTCCTGTAATTTTCTAAACTTATTTGCGGTAAAAATTGTGTTTAAATAAATAAGTAAATAATTTTATAGTGTAGAATATATATAAAATTAAAAATAATAAAGTCATTTAAATTTATTGGCATTTTCTTGAGTTCAGAGTTGCAACTTTTAAGATTGTCTATATATTGTCTTAAAATCTTCTTTGTATTATTATCTACAGATGTTAGAGATTTTTAATGCATTATTTAGTAACGATTTACAATTGTTTTTATCGCCACAACAATAAGAGCTTGATAAATTGTGGTCATTAAATTGATTTTTCACATATTTTCATTCTGTTAAATGTCAATGAGTTCAAGTCAGTTAGGGTGTAATGTCTGTCAAAATCTCAAAAGACATCTATAAATAAATGGATCGAAATGGTCTGGTGGAGGATACATTGATCAATCAAAAATTTCAGTGTCATTCCTTGTATGGACAAGACGAACCAGTAAGTCTCCTTCCATTGGGCTAGAGAAAGAGGACAGACAGATAAGAATCCTTTGAGGGTATTCTTTCCAGATTCTATAAGAGGCAAAAGAGCAAGCATAAAGTATGTGTGGAGCGAGGGGCACCATACACTACTGTCAAGCACAAAGTGTGTGTGGCTCCTAGAAATTCCTCTGTGGATGAACCTAGGTAGCATTGAATTTGTTTCATAGTTTCTTTTATAATCCTAAAGGCTTGATAAACTATTGCAGCATTTTTTTCTCACGAAAAGAGTTTTGGCGTTTCATTCCCAGGACAAAGGAATGTATATTATTAGATAAATATTTGTCCAATAACATACGGGTTGTTATTACATATAACAACCCGTCACTCAACTTTGACAGCAGACAAACTGTATTGGGCGCAGTTATATTACCTGCAATGAGTGTTTTGTACTAATGAGAACAACCTGTCACTCACATCTAACAGCAGATAGTCGGTATCGTATATAATGATACTTAGAAAATTAGCGAATTCCTGTACGACCTTCGCAGTTCGAAGCAGTTATAGATTGAATATCAGCTATACCATGCGTTGTTCCATCGTGATGGGTGATAGACCACCAGTTAAAAAATGACTACTCTTCTGAGAAGTCAGAAACGCTGAACACCTCTCCTCTTGATGTATTGTCTAAAAAGGAGATTTTTGGTGAAGAAGGGATAGAATTCTGCGACGAGTCAGCCAGGAGTGTGCTTTTTCATTTTTTCTTCTCTGAAGAGACTGAATAGCCGCCTGTTTACAAATTAAGCCCCTTGTGGTTCCGTGTATCACGGCGTGTGATAATTAAGGTTTGCTTCAAATCAGTGCATTAGATTCGTTGTAGACTCGAGAACTCTGAAAATCTCCGTCCTTGGAGTGAACTGCATTTGTGGTTCAAATTATCTTTAATTTTCATTTTTTTAATAGAGTTCTATGCATATACCTATATATATATATATATATATATATATATATATATGTATATATATACACGAGACGTTACAGTACCTATGTAGAAACCTAAAAAGTATAGCCAGATAGTTGTAGGCGACATAATAGCCAGCTGAGTATAGTATTTCGTCATTCTAGCAACAATAAAATCAAAATACATGCAATGAACATTCATTTAAGTATGGATAAAACTTGTATGGATGGATATGGCATTTTTGTATGGATAACAAAAAACTACCAAAAGCAAAATGAAGCACACTGAAGCAATGCAATGAAACAATACAATTCGTAAGGGCATTAAGCTGTACTATTCATTAATATATACAGCATGGGAAATGGGCGATACGAGCAAATCTTCCAGCCGCTGTCGATTCTGTTGTAGAAAATTTCATAAAATTACCATGCCAAAGCTTAAAATTAGCGAAATTTGGTTGCTCTTTCTTTAGACCAAGATGACTCTTTACCGAGATTCCGAAAGATACGGAAATGTACTCCACGCGAAACGGAATTTTTCTCCATCCACCTATTTCCCACTATCAGTTCCACCAAATTAACAAATTACAAATAATAATAATAAAAAAAAAAAGGGTTCTCGATTCTCAGATACCCACATTCATTCTCGTCGATCGAGCTCTCAAACACGTAAAAAATTATCTTCCATCCTCATTGAAATCAGATCCCACCAGCTCTTCTTCCTTCCGTCTTATCGCATTTCCAAATGGAGAGAACAAATTTCGCAAAAGGGGTGGTAAGGGGGGGAACGCCCTCTACCCCCGGCACGTGACTCGAGGGCCAGTTCGAGGGGGCGGGGCGCGTGCCCGGCACAAAGGACCCGGGATCTTGCAGAGTCGGTACAAATCTTCCGTGTGGCGAAATTGGGCCCGTTCTTGTCTATCAGCAAATACGTGCGCCGTGTTACGGGTGACACGACGCCGGCCCGATTCTGTTGGGTGATAAGGGCGCACAACAGAGCCGGGGCCAAACTGACGCTGGGCCCTTAATATTTTTCTGAAACGTAAGCGAGATGTGGAGGGTGCCCCAGATAAGGAAGAAAGGCCTCGCGGGATGGCGTCTTTTCTTCCCCGCATGTTTTACTTCCCCATTGTCTTACAATTAATGGAAAGGCCAAGTCTTTGCACAACCTCCGAGAATTCTTTGATGCTAATTTTATCTCATGTGGTTGTGTATGGCTGTAATTTATTTCAAAAGTCCATTTCAAGTCCAATTGGCTCCAGTTGTAATTTATTTAAAAAATTCCATTTTAAGTCCAATTGGCTCCAATTGTAATTTATTTTAAAAATTCCATTTCAAATCCAATTGGCTCCAATTGTAATTTATTTAAAAAATTCCATTTCAAGTCCAATTGGCTCCAATTGTAATTTATTTAAAAAATTCCATTTCAAGTCCAACTGGCTCCAATTGTAATTTATTTAGAAAGTCCATTTCAAGTCCAATTGGCTTCTCGATACCTTGTGCAACCTCGAAGAATTCTTTGTTGCCAATTTTATCTCACACAATTATGCATGGTTGTAATTTATTTCAGAAGTCCATTTCAAGTCCAATTATTCATTGTTTTAGGATTTTTTTCCTGCTCTTTTTTCTGTTCTTTCCTGCCCCGCATGCTTTACTCCCTTTTGTTTCAAACTTAATGGAAAGGCCAAGTCCTTGCACAACCTCGAAGAATTCTTTGATGCTAATTTTATCTCACACGTTGTGCATGGCTGTAATTTATTTCAAAAGTCCATTTCAAGTTCAATTGACTTCTCTCTTCTTCAAAATTCTCTTTAAATCAGATGAGTTATTGTTTAAAGTCATATTCCATTAATTAAAATTAAGTAAATGCCATTACAAATGTAATTAAAAGTTTTTCCCAACAAAAGGGAATAATAATTCTTCATCAGTAAAATAATAATTTAGTTAATTAATGAAATTTTATTACTTCATATCATTATGAATTTATTTGTTTTAATTTTTTTCACAACTTAAAAATTGTTTCTTGAACTGTTCAAAATAATTTCAATGCGCAGCAGCCTTAAAAGATCTCAAAGATCTTCAAAGCGCTTCTCAAAGATCTTAGCAAAATCAATGAAGAACAAAATAATAAAAATTTGTCCTTGTTATAAGAAATATCCTGCAGGGAAAAGGTGCAGGAAAACCTACACCAGGTCTAGAAGACCCCGTCGCAGGCGACTAGGACATGGCTAAAGGTACTATGTAGCTTCACTTTAGCGAGGAACCACGAGGACTGAAGACTGACTAAATCTCATGATAACGCTCTGCGATCCTATTCGACAGGAACCTACAATTTAAAGTGGATTTCAAACCACTACAAACTTTCATGGCACACCAGGACTCGAATCCGAAACCTGTGGCATCGAGCGGCAGAGGTCTAGACGCTCGGCCATATATATATACGCTGTATGTTTCAAAAATATGCTCAAATTACCAACTTTACGCTCAAGACTGGAGAAAGGAAGAGGAGGACGATATTTTTCTGTTAAAATTTGCAATTGCCCTCTTTAAAAAAAAAAATTTAAAAAAAAGTCAGTAAGTTGAACATCTTTTAATAAAGAACAACGCTACGATATATATCCTCCAAATGAAAATAATTGACTTTTTGGATATCTTCTTCAAAGGACGTAATTAAAAACCACGACAGAACTTTTGTGCAGAAAGCATGAGAATCCAAAAACCTCCACCTAGCCCACGGGTGACCAACCCAAATGATCTTGTGGGTCACTTTGGAAATGCATCATACCTCTCCACTGGCCGCCTATAAAATGATATATCCCCCTATTATATTTGAACCCACTACAGACATTTTTTTGAAGTGAAAAATTGAAATATAATGAGTTATTATTATTCTGTTTACTGTTATTCTTACATATAAACAGTAGATAATATAATAATAACGATACTAAACGCACATTGTAAAGAAATATAGAACACTAAAGATGAAATATAAAAAACTTTTATAAATATAAATGAAATAAAAAAAATTAAATCATTAAAAATATTTATTTTACAAATTTTAAAAAATTTCATATTTTCGCAAGAATATTAGTTTAAAATCAAAGTTAATTTTTTTCTCATAATTTCGCCAGTTCATTTTTGAATATAGGGATTCACAATGTATTTTTACAATACATCGGTTTTCACTACTTTGACCATTATGAAATAAATATAGTTTGTAAAAGTGTGACATATCTCCCAGGCCAGAAAAATGTTCAAGGCGGGCCGCGGATTGACCACCCCTGTCCTAGCCAGTCCAGTGAGGTAGGTCAAGTCTGTTTAGGTAATCTGTTTGGCATTTTTAATGCCACAAATTAAGTGAAGATAAAGACTAAATTCTTAACCTTTTTTTGTTGAAGAGTCACACACTAGCTCTGGCCATCATCAATAAATTTATCAAATTAGATCTATCTCAAATATGAAACCAACAGTAGAAAACACACAGCACGGAATTATGGAAGATAAAAATGGATGCAAAAATTTTTTCTTTGATTTAATTTTAAAAAAGGTGTTTCTATTCATCTAAGAAATTTGGTGAAATTTATCATTAAGGGACAAAAAAAGAAGAAGAAAAAAAAATTATAATAAAAATTCAATTGAGTTCTTCTGACTGCTTTCTGAATTAATGATTGGAAATATTGACACATATGCTTAGAGACATCAATTCAATAAGCAATTTTTTTAATAATTTATTACAAATGGTTAAAATCAGTATGGCTTTCAACAATTCAGTCACGTAGCTATCTATTCTATTTTTGTCATGTCAAAATCAGACGGTAAATTTTGCTTAGTAATCTATTCATTTCCTTCGTGTATCTTGTGTGATTTTTGTTATTTTGATTTAAAAATGTCTTTTTTTCCCCCATGTTTTTTGACCAGAATGGGGAACACGAATCTATTCAGGAAATTCCTGTGGACGAGGGTCATTATAATTTTTTAAATTATTTTTATTATATAAAGTATACATTATTTATAAATCAGATTGCAGTAAGTAGATTTTTGATAAAAACTACAGCTGTACGTAATTACTGAAAGAACATGTGAGAAAGGTTTTACATTATATGTTTTAAGGTTTGGTTTGCCTCTCTACGGTCATTTTGTGCACACTTTAGACTAATTTGACCGGGATCTATAGTTTAACGTGGATTCCGAATCACTCACAAACATCCGTGCTACCGCCAAGATTTGAACCTTAAGCCTACCAAAAGTACCTAAATCCAATAGTATCAATGATACCAAAAGAATATTACCAAACCCTAGAGCGTCAGCCAATTACCATAAGGCCGCTTATATTTTTTAAAGATAGATCAACTGGCTAAAAACAACACACAAATCTGTACACTTTTAGTACATATGCATACAAGTAATTTGTCAGGATATTTGATGGCTTTTTTTATGCAAGTTTATAAAAAAAATATATTCTACTTATTAGACTGATGTTAGAAGATTTATAGAAAAGAGTTGTTTTTTTAATATGAAATTCGTTATTCTTCCGTGAGTTTATTATGAAATTTATGAAGGAAACGTGTAACCTAGTTATTAAATCTGGCACTACAAAGTTTATGCATTGACGTTGGATTTCTTAAGCAATAAATTGATTAAAATTGTGTAACATGCTTTAGTTACAAAACAGATTCGAAGCGGTTAAGTAATGGTGTGTTGGGTTGGGGCTATCCGATTTGAGTGACAGGTTGTTTTGATTAATACAAAACACTAATTGCATGTAATATAACTACTCACAATACTGCTTATCTACTAACAAGTTACATTCCTCTCTCCTGGTAATTAATGAAATGCCAAAATTCTTCTCGCGAAAAAAAAAAAAAAAAAATGCTACATCATCAAAAAATATCTCCTTTTTTTTCAAAAATTAAATTCATAAATGTGAATAATATCTATTAACAAAAGATGTGACAATTCACACGCATTGCATTTCAGAAAAATTGCAGACTTGAATGTTAGGACATCAAAATCCGGATCTAAAGGTTCCGGATCCAAAAAAAGTGTGAAAGGATTGATCGATCGAACGATTCAACAGGCCAAATCAATCCTAATATTCATTAACAGAGTTTAATACCTTTCGGCAATGCATTCGGAAAGCTCTGAATCGGATATCGCCAAATCAGCAGCCTGTCGTTACGTCCACGTAGTATTCCGTCTAGAGATTCATTTCCTGTCAGTGGTGCTGCAGCTCTTGAAATCCGTCCATCTTGATAAATCAGCATCTCCAACGAGGATGAATGCAATTAGGCATAAAAAGGCACCTCGGATCGCAATTTGTTTGCCCCATTCGGGACATGCAAACCGATTACGCGACGCTCTGTAGGCAAATATGTCAGAGGCTCGACGTTTCCGTTGCCCATCGCTCACGGTTAAAGTGTCACGGGCATCCTCGGAGTTATGGACTCCCAGTTCGATGACGCACGGATCTCAAAGCGCACGACGCGTGATTCTTGGCTTACGGCTTTATTTACCACCGCGCAAATGTCAGCTCTTAGCCTTTTTTCCCAAGAGAAATTTCGGTTTCGGTGGTACTTCCGGAATGCACTCTGGCTGCGGTGTTACAGTGAGTTATGCAATCTCGTTTTTTTAAGATTTCTCATCGGGTGAGATGTTGCCCAACCGCATTTTGATGCTATTAATGGGACTTTAATGACTTCCAACAAGAACTAACTTTTTCTGAATCGTTGAACTCAGTTTTTTCAATGAGTGAATAAAATCAAACCCATCATTTTTTATCATTGTATGCAATGGCTATGGTATGATTTGCTTTTGTTCATTTCCACGAAATCAAATTAAAATTTTTGATACAGATAAAAGTAAAGCCATCATTTTCAGAAGAGGTCATGATAGATCTCCATATTTTCCTGTTTAACGATCCGAATAGAATGGGTCAATCAAATCAAATATCTTGGTCTAATTCTCGATAGCAATTTAGCATTCCAGAAACATCTCCACACTGTAAAGACAGAATGCTGGAACAAATTACATCTTAATTTGCCGTTAAAAGGAAAATAATCTACTTTATATTTATAAAACAAACTCCTTTTATACAAACAAGTCCTTAGAGCCAGCCTGACTTCTGCAGCACCCATCTGGGACGTTGCTGCAAAAACAAACAGAAACAAAATCCAAAATAAAATCCTTAGAATAATTACGGGAGCTCCCTGGTTCATGAGAAATGACGTTCTGCATCATGATCTTCAAATATAAGCAATAGACGAACCTATTGCGAAGATATCAAGAAAGTCGCTTTAAAATATCAAAAACCATGAAAATAAGTTAATTCAATCTCAACTATTCGGCTCTTCTTCGCCCACAACAAAGGTAAATACCATTATCTATATTACTCTACAGGAGGAAATCCCTAATCTCAAGTCGTCCTAATTTCTTCTATGACCCATCTGCATTATTACTCTCCAGTTCTTGAAATTATCCTCAAATGTCCTCTTATTTGCTTTGGCAGTGAGTAATACGGACTATGCTAAAAAAAAAAAAAAATCCATTTCTGAAAGCATGAAACTCTACTCTACCATACTTTTCAGTTTCAAATATTGCCTCGTATATTTTCTCTTTTTTTTAAAAGCTTTTTATTCTTTTATTTATATACCTATATTTTTTATTTATTTACATTATATCTGTGTTTATATATTTTATTATGACCTCAAACCTCCCTAATTTATGATCCATCTGCAATATTACTCCCAAGTTGTAGAAAATCTGCCATCTTCCTCTCCTCTGCCTTGGCAATGAGTACTGTGGAACTATGTTAAAAAGGAAAAAAATCCCATTTATGAAAACTTCAAACTGTACTGTGTATTAACAAACTTTACTTCCAAACTTCAGTTTCAAATGTTGCTGGTATGTTTTCTGAAAGCTTTTTATTTTGGTGTTTAAATATCTATGTTTTCTATTTATTTCCATTATATATGTTATGTATTTACTTATTTATGTGCTTCTATTATGCATTTATGTATTTTAATATTGCTTATACTTGTCATCTCTTATTTAGTGCCCCTACCTTTAATTTTTTTTTTTTAACTTCTTTTCCACTCATTAACTGTTTGCTTTATTTATTATTATTTTTTTTTAATTTCTGCTAATTCTGTGATACTTTATTTTGTTATATTTGAATTCTGAGCAGATGTCTACAAGTACTCGAGGTAGAGTTGTCTATTAGTAAGTTTTGATTTTAAAATGAACAGCCATTTCTTTCAGATCAAAAGTAATTATTCTAGAAGATGACATAAACAGTGTTTCAAAATTATCGCATAGACGTTTGCAAATTATCGTATAAAAAAATAAAGGCAATACACTAAATTATGAATATTTAATTGCTTTAGCATGAACAACAATTTAGCAGGAGCATGTTTTTCATTTTGATTATATTTTGTTTTAATTCATTAGAACAAATAAGTTTTAAATATTATAATACATGAAAAAAATGAATACTACACAAAAAAAGTTTTCGAATCAAAACAATTAAGTTATAAAAAAACCCTTTGAGGCCAAACCAACAATTAAAAAATTTTAATGATTTTAAACAATTTTATTCATGAACTATTTTAGTTGCTTCTTCGAAGAAAGGTTATGTTTTCAAATTCCACTGTCAAATACTGGACAAATAGGACAGATTAGATTCGAATTTGGTAACTTTTAATTATTTCTTTATATCCAAGATAGTAAGTATATTTGTTATCCTAATAGAATTTCAAGTCTCTGTGTAGACAGAAATTTTTGGTTAAAATGTCAATAAACATTTACTGATCCAGGGTGTCATTAATAAATTCGAGCTAACCTACTTCAGCAGATAAAATGCACCTCCACTCCACAATCCTCCATCACCTAGCGGCCTGATGGCTAATTGGCTGGAGTATCACAGGCTTCGAATCCTGGCGGTGGCATGGATGTTTGTGAGTGGTTCGGAATCCACTTTAGACTGTAAGTCCTGGTCTAATTAGCCTAAAGTGTGCACAAAAATGACTGTAGATTGACAAACCAATCCAAACCAAACCTCCATCGCCTTGCTTAAGAATAGAAGTAAGTTTTACTATTTATGTTGTATTTTTTGCTAATTCTGCTATATTCCGTTAAATAGTATGCAACCACTAGCTCCAAATTTATTATATTTACTTCCTTTTGCAAATATGACACTATAAAATTTTTTTTTAATATTTCTTGCAGAACAAATTTAAAGTTTTTGGGCCTTTACAATAATGAAGAATTTCTTCATTTCTAGTTGGATAAAATTGAATTGGAACTTACACATAATCCATCTTGTTTTAAGTTTTTTTTTACAAGGATATATTTATAGCTTATTCTATGATGCACTTTATAATGTTTGATGATAGTTTAGTAGACCGATAGTTTTTTCTAACAGTCCGGAGAACTTTCTTTAATAGTATTACTTCTTTTAAGTGAAAAATTATAACCAATATGTGAATTTCTGACTAAGTATATTTGCTTGATCTAGTTCCCAAGATATTCTTATATAATATAAGATTAGAATTAACTACTAGATAAAGACAACTGAATGTTCTAAGTTAAAGATTTTATTTAATAGATCAAACTGATCATAGCTCAGCATAGGATCAGTTTGAAGAAATATCCTTTAACTACTATCTAAAATAGTAAGCAGGAATTAATTAATTGAGTCTAAATAGTATACGAAAATGCTCTGACATTTATTTAGGCTTAGAAATTTTATAATAATACTTGCATTATTTTTTTTCAAAAGTGAACAATATTATATTTTGTGAACCATATTGATATTATTTGGAATAACTTGAAATTATCATAACAAGAATCATACGTATGTGAAATCTTTTATGTGACACTAAATGTCATTTATATATATGTGCAATTATATCTTTTTTAAATATCTTTTTATAATCTATGTAAAAAAAATCTTTGCCATCTGGATTATAGCTGTCTTTGCTCATTAAAAAATCTACTAGATCTTCTAGCAAACGATCTATCGAATAAAGTATTTTTAAACAAAACCCATCTTTTTTCAGTTCCTTCTATTAGCTCATACTCTCCCTATATATATCTTGTTCATAAAATACTTTTTACTCATCCACTCAAGTTCAAATACATTTTTTTTTAACTTGTAATGGATGATACTTGATGTTAGTACAGTTTTTTCAAATATTAATTCATTCATTAAATTTAATTAATTAGTTTTATTTTTATTTTAGATTTAAGTTGCATATATCTACCAGAGATGGCGCTATCTATCTAGATGGCGCCAGATAAACTTAAAAAAATGAGTGGAAATTATTTATAAAGTACTTTCTGCGATATAGTAAAAAAAAAAAATAGGAATTGACTTAAAAAATTTTTTTTTTTTTATATTACTTGATAAAAGTTATTTTACTTTTTCTTGGCATCTGCAGATATTATTTGTTAACATTAAAAATTATAGCTTTATCAAGCATAGTTGAATTACTATGAAATTTAATTTGTCTTCTTCATAGATTACTAGATTTTAAATGTCTCACAATAACAATTATTTCGGAAATAAATTTCGATAATCTCAAAATGGAACTTTCAGTATAGTTTAATATACTGTACTCACATCTCTTTCAATTGGGAACAAATTTATATACGAGCAGTGAATACTTTATTTAAATATGGTTTGTTAAGTATAGAATAAAAATGAATAATACCTCAATTCTTTCATTTATCGAAAAACAGTTTTCACTCTCATACAATTGAGAAAAGAATTTCAATTATCGAAAAAAATTTTAAGTTAAAATGTTTCAGTTAGTTTAAAAATGTTACAGAACATTTATTTAATACAGTAAGCAGAGAATCACTACATACATTGTACGAAAACCCCGTGCACACTCAAAATTTAAACGTAAAATAACATTTTTTTTTTCTAATGCAGCTGGCAAACAGACATGGACGTCTTGGATGCCTTAAGGCAAGCATAACAACTTTAAACGTTTAAATTTTGCATTTCCCAGGGGGCGTGTAACTCAAAAGATAAGCCACGGACGGGGAGTAACAATGCCCCCGCAACGCTCTACGATCCTATTAGGACCGGGACCTACGGTTTAAAGTGGATTCCGAACCACTACAACTACCATGGGCAAAGCCGGGATTTGAACCCGATACCTGTGGTACCGAACGGAGACGTGGTACGCCAGAGCGCTAGCCATTCGGCCATCAGGCCCCATGTTAAATAACTTAATTCAATATTCAATGATTAAATAATCAGAAATCTTTACTTGACAAAGCATAACAATTTTAAATTAAATTTTGTACTATATGAAAAAAATTTTGAGTACGCTTTCATTTCAATAATGCTTTCACATTAATAAAATACTATATTTTTCGAATATATTATTACCTCTCAAGTATTTCACAGTCATGAACAAATCAGAAAATTAATCAAATACCTTCAAACCACAAAATTATGCAATAATCAAGAAAATATAAATGATTTATTTTATTTAATATTTAAAGATTAAAGTTTAAATTCCGTTCTAAGTTTTTGATTACACTGCCTATGTAATAATAGTTGGCTATAGAATTAAGGATATCATTTATTGCAAGAGCTCTGTTTTATATTTATTCTTATTTCAATACCGACACTCAATAATTTGAAAAATTTATTGATGATAACCAACTTTTATGGTTAGAAATAAAACAATTATTACTTATTTAAAAGGTTTAATTTCTATTGTGATATAAGAAATAACAATATAGTATATTTCTATTTTCTGAGTAAAATAGGCATCCATTTCCAAAATTGCATTTCATAATAACAGATTTATTAAAAGAAAAATCTCTCTGGTTTTATTTTCAAGTAATTTATAAAAAATATGCGTTTTCTGAGAATTCTTATGAAATTCATTCATTCCGAAAATCTAAATATTTTTTATCAAATAAAATTTCTTATGAATGTATGAAATGTTTATTTCAAATTATCATTAAATAAGCACCTCTATCTTATTTCAACAGAACTACAGAAAACCTTGAATAAATTTTATGTTTTTTAAATAATATTAAAATTTACAATTATTTCATAATAAAAATTCATGTATGGAATAATAAATAATTCTATATTTTCTTTTTTTCATAAAATGTTATAAATCAAATCAGATTTATAAAAAAAAAAAAAAATAATTCTTTTTCATAATACCTTATATTAAATGCAACTCAAACCATCAATAAAATACTAAATTTTTCGAATATATTATTACCTCTCATATCTTTCATAAACAAAACAGAAAATTAACTAAATATCTTAAAACCCCAAAATTATACAATAATCAATCAATTATAAATAACTACATTTTATGTAATATTTAAAGATTAAAATTTTAAATTCTGCGTAAGTTTTTGATTTTATTATTACACAATAATAGTTGGCTACTAAAGTAAGTATTTATCAACAGTATCGTTTATTGCAAGAGCTTCTGTTATCAAACAAACCTATCAAAACTTTTCTATAACGACTATTATTTAAACTAAATTAAAAATCTAATGAAATTTGAAAAGTTTATTAACGAAATGTAGAGAATCCTAATTTACAAGAAAAATTAGCTTGTAAAATATTTAAATATTTTGTAAAAAAGCGTAAATGTTAACAACTATTGTGAAAATTAAATTTACCAACAGTGTTACATCGTTCGATGCCTAATTGGAAAAGATCATTTCAGACATCTAGATTAAACTCAACATTAAATTAGGTTATTTGTAAAGAAATTTAGTATAAGAAGTGTAGTGTTGTTTCCTTTATGTATTAATAATTTTCAAAAATATGTTCACATTACAATATTTCATTTCTGATCGCTAATGAAAACGATGTAAGAGATTTTTCAGTTTTATCTGTTCAATTTTATTTACTTGTTTGTAATTTTTATTTCATACATTTTATATTGAAAAAGTAGTACATTGAAAAAAAAAAAAAAAAAAAAAAAAAAAAAGCAAATTTCGATTCATAAGGACAATGATTTTTTTGCAAATAATATAAAATCAATGTCTATTTCAACAAAGCAAAGTGAATTGAAAGAAAGAATAAAATGAATACATGTCGATAAAAATATTCTTAAAATTTATTCTTAAGATAAAAATATTCTTAAAAATTAAGATAAAAATATTCTAAAAATCTATTCTTAAGATAAAAATATTCTTAACATTTTTAAGATCTTATTTTTAACTGTAATTTATCTATTTGATCTGATGATTATTTTTTAATTGAAATTTATCTATATTTACTATCTAATCGATCTTATTTTTGTATTATTAATGTAATTATACAAGCATTCCATTTTCTGAAATCAGATAATTGCCTCCAGAAATAATGAAACCAAATAATAATTAAACTGTTTCACTTTACTGTAAAATCATGTTTTTATTTATCGAGATTTAATTCTTATATACATTTAATTCACGCACATATTTCATTAGACAATCAATTTATTTAATTGTCTAAAGAAATATTTGAGTAAATTAAATTAATAATTTTTAATTATTTTTATTTTACTCTCCACTATTTCAAATTGATACAATTCTGTAAAGGAACTTAATTATTGCGTTTTTTAAATATATGATTTAAAATTTTTGATAACATTCAATTAAAAATTTTGTATTGAAAACTAATTCGATAAAGTTTTCTATGCTAAGATGAATTCAAATATATTAGCTTAAATTACAATTTTTTAGGAAGAATTAATTTTAAATAATCAGATCAATATTTAAAAAGATATTGCATTTATGAAATAATATTCATAAAAATACTTGATTTAAAAATAATTAGGAAACAGAATAATTATCTTTAAAGTCTTACTTGGAAACGGAAGGAATTTTTAGCGAAAAGTAATTTTCCAATTTGTTTTTAGTTATAATTTACTAATAATAAATAAAGAAGCTTTTATTATTAACAGCACACGTATTAAAATAAATACTCAGTAGATGAATATTAAATCAAATAAATTAAAATCTAATAAATTATGAAATCTATCAAGATTATCAAATGAAAAAATGAAACAATATCAAAAATGAATGTTATTCATTTTTGTTTAAGAACTTCAGACTGATGTTAGTTACAAAATAGAAATGTTAAAAGGTTATACAGATTTTTATTAACTTCTCGGTAGCAGAAGTAACCAATTTTTTTTTTTTTTTTATTGTTCAAAATTTCAGTTTTATTTCTTAAGCTAACAGACCACTTTCAAATCCAAAATTTTTAAATCTTGCCTTATGAATTTTTTTTGATTAGGTTATAAAATTGTTAAATTTCGAAATTTAATCAATATTTTGAAAATTTAATCATTATTGTTAAAATATAATCATTAGTATAAAATTAAAAATGTAGTCATTTACAAAATAAATTATTATTCATTATAAGTCATAGGCAAACTTATCAAATATACTGAATATTTTTTTGTTGAAATATGGTAAAAATTGACAAAAAAAGTGTACTTTTTAACATTTCTTACTAAATGAAGATGTAAAACATATCCCATTTACTTATATAGATATATACATAAATTCACTGCAAGTGTTGAAATTAAAAGAATAATATTATTCAAAATTATAGTTGAGTTACAGCCAATAGAGACATTTAGTGCGAAAGTACAAGACAAAATAATAATAATAATGTTTTTAATAAAATACCAATAATTCATTTTTAAAATAAGATATTTAAAACTTTTTAGTTTAGTATATATATATTTATAACATCATGAACGAATGTATATAACATCATGATTAAAACGTAAATTAAAATGTTATTAGAATCCTAGCATGATTATAACAGTTATGACTGTTATCGTAGGATGGTTGAGCAAAAAATACAGAAATTCATTTGAAAGTTTTGAATGCATGATAGCTAATTGATTAATTCCTAATAGCTCGTGAAAGAACTACTGTATCTCGAGTTCTAAGGACTCTGGGAATAAACTCAAAATTGTTTCCAAAAGCTAAAGGTCTGATTTTTAAAACAAAACAATACTTTTTTTATATTTCTCAACGAAAATCTCTATCTGAACGTAGTTGGTTAACTTAAATGCATTATAAAACCTTCTTTTCTTTTATAAAATCTCTCCAAAGTTTGTGTAAAAAACAAATTCTTTTAAATTCTTTCTTAAAAAGTAATTTTTCTAAGCTCTACGAAAATACATTAATATAAACTTAAAAAAACAACAACTTAGCCAGCTAATTTATATTCAAAGAGGAAGAGGAAATGCTAATGCGCATAAAGATAAAAAGAAGAAAAATATTCCTTAATTTCATGACATTTCACATCCCTTAATTTAAATGCCAATGCATCACATGAACGTGATTTGTTTGCGTAGCACTTTATCAAAGAACTCAATTCACAGCACGAGGTTTTTACAAAAGTATTCTTTGTATCATTATATCAGTATTTGTAACATTATTATCAAAATTAAGACATATATATACATTAATGCATATATTTGCATAATACATATATATTTAATGCAAATATATGTATTAAAAAAAGTATTTTTTGCATCATTAAAAACGTTCTGTTAAATTATCAAAGCAAATGAAAGAAAATGAATATAAAAGCAAATGCGAAAAATTATTTAAATGAACTTTTTATAATTCTTAATCATTTGAAAACAAATATCATTTTTTAAAAATAATTTCCGATCAGATTGACTGCAATAATTATTTTGCGATGAACATTTTTAATGAATTTCATTTAAATATCTCTTTATGTTACGGTGAACACTCATTAAAATAAAATAATAGAATTCTTGTCATAGAATATTTAAAGCTATTGGATTTTAATTCATGACTTTAGTTAAGAATAAGAATCTAAATTTCTAATAAGAAAATAAACTTTATTTATTTTTTTAAAAATCTTTTTAGAATAATGAGGGGAAATTTATGTTCAGTTGTTTATTTAAGATTGTTTTTCATATCGATTTGTTCAAATAATTGCTATAACTTTTTTTATTCTTTTCATATTTTTTAACATTTTATTTATTTTAGTTTAATAAAAAATAAGTTTGTTTATGAATAAAAAGGTTCCTTAATAATAAATAGGGGAAAAAAAAAAAAAAAAAAAAAAGGTAAAGATTAAAACATTATTTGGATGAAAAACAAAAGAAATTTATATTTAATAAGATATCTTATATCGGAATTATTTTATAAGATATAAACGTATTGCTTGTAAAATTACTAGTATATTGGTAGAAAGTTAATATGTTAGTATATTGATTACTAAAACTAGTAGTATATTGGTAGAAAATAGTTAGTATAATAGTATATTGATTACTAAAATTAGTAGTATATTGGTAGAAAGTTTCCGTATAATTTCTTAAAACAAAAACATTTAATTTATTAGGATATAAATGTTTTAAAAAATTTTCTTCGTATATTAAGGATATATTCATTTAAAAAAATTCTTTCTGCATATATGGGTTCATATAAAACAGGAATAAGGAGTCAAAATAATTTCCGATTCCTGAATTGGAGATTTTGTATATAGACTGTCGATTTCTAACTCTTCCATAATTTTATGTACTATGATCTTTACAAATGGATTTAGAAGAATTTGTTAATTAAATTCGATGACTTTTATTGAATTCATATATCAGTAAAGATAGTTTTTTCATAATAAAGTATTTTTTTACGTCTTTAAAGGTGTAGCATTTGCACTCACTTAAAAGACATCTTTGTACACTTAAATTTGCTTATAAATAAATGCATGTCCTATAAAAATAACAGCACTAAATTAGCTGATACCAAAGCATTGTAGAATAGCTTAAAACAAGAAAAAGAAAATTGTACGTTTTAAACACAAAGATGCTGGATTGAAAAAATACAATTTAATGCATTACAAATCTAGCATCTTTGTATTTAAAATGTACAATTCCTTTTGCTTGTTTTAAGCTATTCTGCTATACTATAAATTCAATATATGTACTTAAAAATTCAATTACTTTTATTGAATTCATATGTCTGTAAAGATAGTGTTTTCATAACAAAGTATTTTTTTTATATTTTGAAAGCCGTAATATTTGCACTCATTTAAAATACATCTTTGTATTCTAAATTTGCTTAGAAATAAATGCACTATGTCCTATAAAAATAAGAACACTAAATTAGCTGATAAAGTTTTGCAGAATAGCTTAAAACAAACGTAAGGAAATTGTACATTTTAAACACAAAGCTGCTAGATATATTTATAATATATTGCTATGATTTATAATATACTACTTTTACTTATACTTAATATATTATAAGTATATAGCTAATATTTATAATATACTAAATATTATTTTTTCATAATTATAGATTCACTTCTATTCAATGTAAATCCAAGATAGCTTTTTATAAGACTGTTATACTTGAATTGCTGCCAAAGCAATCACTGTGTTTGCTACGGGTTGTATTATTGAAAGATACAATTGAATGACCTCCTCAATATTTACTTTTAACATTCCAAGAATTTTGAAAAAATAAAAATTGTTTTTATAAAATAGTCGAGAGTAGCAATTTTAAACCGACTCTTTCACTCTTTACTGCGATTTCCCACTTTTGATTTAAAGGAGTCATTATATTTAAAATCGTTCGTTATTCTCTCCGTAACAACATAAGTGAAAAAATTATTTACTAACAATTTTTTATTAATTAACTATTAATTAACTATCAATGTCGAATGCTAATATCTTAATGGTATTTGATATCGGAAGTATGATAAAAAGTTAAGGTAAACAAAACTCGAAAATATTTCTAGATTTTAAAATTTTTTCAGAAATTTTTAACAAATTTCAAAAAACCTTTTTCAAATTCTAATTTTATGACCGAAAACAAATCTAAATGGTGAAGCTGGCCATGAAATGAAAGACACTAATTAAAAAATAAAATAATTAATGATCCTCCATTAAAATATTCGTTACTTTTTTTAAAGAACTATTATTATTATTATTATTGCTAATGATAGTTATTTTAAATGATTAGTTTAAATTTATAATGGATGAATTTGTCATTTCTAGCCTGGCCGCTGTTTCTAATATATTGTACAGTGATTTCTGACAATCTTTAAATTACTAGTTCTGTATAAAACATACAAATGACGCGAATGACATTGAAACATTTAAAATTGGAATTAATAAAAAAATGGGTGAAAAATTTCTTTAAAGTTTAAACTTCATGTTTCTCTTTTGATTTTCAGTTTTGTTTTAATTTTTAATTTCGAAAAATAAACCAAGTATTGAATTCTCTGAATTATTTAAAAATTGAGTAATTCTACTAATTCTAATAATTTAATAATTCTAAGAAGTGTATTCTTATATAATTCTCAATTGTGTAAGAAGTGAATCTTCATCAGATTAATCTAGTAATGATTTTAACATAAAACTGTTTTTAATGCAAAAAAAAAAAAAAAAAAACATTGTTTTGATGCAAACACAATAAAAAAAATACCATTGAAAAATATTTCTTTAGCATAATGCATTGTCATATGAGATAATATGTACTGAAATATTTCTTATGCGCGTAAAATAAAAATTTTAAAAGACACAAGAAATTTTTTAAATCATAGTTCGTAAATCAACCCTTTAAACTTAAACAAACCTGTAAAACATTTACAATCCCAAATTATTCAAAAAATATATTTTTTTTTTTTTATTTGCGATAAAATTTCTGATTTCATAGCATGATTGAATTGATTAACTACTCGAAAATTCAAAATTTTTAATTGAGTTCTTTTGAATGTTTGAAACAAATACTAAAAATGCATGTTACTTCATAACTAACTAGAGATTAAAATACAATTTCTCTGTGAGAATTTCAAATTGGCCATCTCGGCAATATTGAAAATTTGTGTTATTTTAAGTATTTCTAAAATGGTTATTGTCATTGGTATATTGTTCTAAGAAGCTAAAATGTTACAAAAATTAAAATAGAACGAAATCCAAAACTGTGATTTATTATCATTATTTTATGTCACGAGTAATCTTTTACTTTTAAAAGTCAAAAATATTTGTAAGGCAAGTTTAATTTATAAACAAAATAAGATGAAAAGTCTTGTTAAATGTCAACAACAATTCAGAAAAGATTAAATTAAAAACAATAAATGTACAAAAATGTATCTGCGTATATATACATATGCCCGTTGTATTGTTAAGTGCTTTTGTAATCAATAGTTCTATAATAAAA